>CAKAOI010051465.1:0-78512 GCA_916701655.1 Sebastiscus albofasciatus | reverse complement strand
CCCCCCCCCCCCCCCACACACACACACACACATGCACCGAGCACTGCCGCATCGTAACTACTTCACAGACACAGAGCGGAGAAAGGACCTCAACTCAACAACGCTACCTCATGACAAGTAACCGCAGCAGTGCTACTGCAGGGCTGAGTTTTCTCTTCCATTCTCCAGGAAACGTGCGGCGGCGACGCGCTTTGAGTTCAGGCTGGTGCACGCCAACGATAGAGTATGAGCAGGGAGGCAGGGAGACATCTGATTGGTTCTTTCCAAGCGGACCGCGAGGCAGTGATTGGTAGACATTTTTACAGGATTACAGCAGCTACAGATGACAGCTCTTTTCCGGTCCTTTTTCAGAGCCCATAAGTAATGGATCTCTGTCGGGGTGTAAAGACCATTTCAACCAATATAACAGATAGGGTATACTGGAGAACATCGTCAACCCTGCCTTTAAGTATGGAAATAACGTGGCAAATAAGTCAACGTTGACTTCTGGTTTCACACGGTGACATAAACAGCGGCCTCCTGGGTGATACTACGGTAATGTCCTGTCCTGGCTCGTGATTACGTAGACTGAATTGATTATGTGGGTATATATATCAATTATAGTGCACTACGCCTCACAGCTAGAGGGTCGCAGGTTCGAATCTGGCTTGGGAATCTTCTATGTGGAGTTTGCATGTTCTCCCCATGTTAGCGTGGGTTTTCTCAGGTTTCCTCCCACAGTCCAAAGACATGCAGGTTAGGTTCATTGTTGACTCTAAATTGCTCGTAGGTGTGAATGTGAGTGTGAATGGTTGTTGAATTGGCCTTCGCCCAATGTCAGCTGGGATCGGATCCAGCACCCCCGCGACCCTGAATAGGATAAGCGGTTACAGATAATGAATGGATGGATGGATGGATTTAGCTATAAGTAGGAGAACAGCCTGTTTTGGGCAACGTTAGGGAAAGATTAGCTTAATATTGAAACACAGCAGTTTGGGCATGTGAGCCCTAAAACAAACCTATGCTCATTTTGTCAGTTTACCAGTTGTGACCAGTTAAATCTAAGAGTGCTTTCTTTTTTTTTCTTTTTTCATTGTTTAATTGGAGTCTGGAAGAAGTGAAATTATTCAGTAATCACAATAATCACAAGACAAAAAGCTAAGATTAAAGGAAAGTCTAAAAAAAAAAAGAGTGTCGGTGTCAACTGTCTCTTTGTTTCATTGCATCGGCAGCTTAAACCACAAAGAGCACTTAAAAAAGCAATGAGCTGTTATGGTGTAAGCATGTTTGTACGGGTACTGGTGAGAAAATGAAACGTGATCCCAATAGGAAGAGTCTATGTTGAGTAATACTCCCGCGAACTACCAAATGCCAAGACATTTGGGGTTTGTTTTGATTACATATCAATAGGGTCCATCTCACATTACATCACATGAACACTACTGCAGTCTCCTGCTTCTCTGCTGCTGTTTTATGGATTAGAGGTGGGCAGATTGATCCCCAAAGTGTTGCTAACACAGTCTTTTTTTGAGTATCGATACTACTAGTGTCGAAAGGATCGATACCAGGGATATCTGGAAACATAAACACTCTTCTAGTGCTGCACTCGCTGCTTCTTCGCCGCTGTTGTGTGTATGAAAACTCTGAAACTGTCTTGTGTTATAACATGCACGAAACTAAGAGATTAAAAGAGAAATGCCTACTTTTTTGGCAAGTATTGTGCATATTGTACGTACTGTTTATTAGGGTTTCTCTATATTGTACCTATCATATACTGACACATCATAGCTGCTTCACATTTTGTTTTGTTTATTTCTTTATACATCATAGTTAGATCCCTTCTTTATATACTACTCCATTGGTCTATTGTTGATGTTGTACATTTGTTTACCTTTATATATCTCTATATGCACTTTTGCTACTCACTGACAATATAGTTGAATCTAATCTTATTTAAATTTTTAGATGGCTATTAAAATACATTCAGTATTAGCATAAACTCAGAAAAAAAAGTTTGGAAATTTGTGTTTGGTGGATTATTTCTCTGGTGTCACAATGCTAATTGGCATTGTATTTTACATCATTGGAAAACCTGTTTATTTACCTTCACAATGATGTCCAACTTGTAAGGATCATGCATTTGTGGGATGAGCAGCACAGCTGATTATGTGGGTAGCGCTCAAGTAAAATTTGCCAAAATTCTCTGCCAGTGCTAAACAGTGTATTCTCCTGTTGGTATTGACTCTTGTTTTGAGTTGTTTGGTGGATTGGATTAGCGCTACCCATATAATCAGCTGTGCTGCTCATCCCACAAATGCATGATCCTTACAAGTTGGACATCATTGTGAAGGTAAGTAAACAGGCTTTCCAACGATGTAAAATACAATGACCATTAGCATTGTAACAACAGAGAAATAATCCACCAAACACAAGTTTCCAAATTATTTTTTCTGAGTTTATTAATGATGCATCATTTAATTGAAACCTAATTTTGTGACATTGCCCACCCCCTACTAGACTTTGCCCCAAAGTTGACCCTTATACGAGGCTGTGTTTTGCAACTCTGGAGGTTTCACAGCAGCTTTATTTCCATTCCTTCCTTGACAATTTAGAGGTAAACAGTATACAACAATGTCACACAGTTCCTTCCACAATGTATTCTACCAGGAATATGTGGCTGCATATATTTGATAAACTAATGCAGTGCCCTGCTGAATGAATGTAGTAAGGTAGACGACCTGGCTGCATTGCAACGAATGACTATGTGCTACATTGTCAGTCAGAGTGTAGCCTTATTCAGATTCGAGCTGTAAAACTCAAACTTCTTTGGTTATAGTCTTGACAACTAAATCGTGAATAATAATAATAAATTGAACTGAGTCTATTCGTATAAGAAAGAGTGTGAAGGAGCCCCTTTGGGTGATGCATTGTTAGTGGTGCAGATGCTGATCTTGGACAAGTTTCTGTCCATCATAACAATGGGGCAGTCTGCCTGAAAGACAAGCCATGTTCCAGACTCATGGGAGAACAGAACGCAAGAGGGAAATATAAACTCCCTTTGTGGAAAAAGAGAAAAATAATTGTCTCTGGCACATTTTACTTATCAGAGGCCTCGTGATTTTTTGCCAACTTATTGCCCCTGGCAGTGAGGCAATTTCCCCCTGTCCTTTGAATGCAGCTGCCACGAGTGTGTGTGTGTTTTTTTTCCATAGATTTATTTCCGTATCCCCTTTTGCTGTGTTTATCAAATGAGAAGTGCTGGCCATCAGCTTCGTGGTTGCTCTCTGTACGTGGTCTCTCTTTTGCTATTACACACCATTGGATGTGTGTGTATGGCTGCGATTGCACAATAGTGTTAACCTTTATCATGCAGCACCGAGAGCGCTGCTCTGATGTATCCAAACAGAGAATGTTCAAACCATTTCCCCCGTGTTAATTTTTGAACTGGCTGACAGGTGGGTCTTTTCACTGGGATCCCTTGGGTTATTTGGAAACCTATGCCGGATTCAAATGAACCCAATTAATGGAACATGTCGTCATTAGCATATTGATTTAAATACCAGGTTGCTACAGGACATCTATTTCTCCCCTTTAGATTGACAACCATAGCCGTGGTTATGTGAATAGTGGAATGGAATAACAGTTGAAGAATGTCAGTATGCAATTAGAGTATCTCGACTATTATTTGCTCTGGTGAAGGAAGAACACATTAGCTATTTCTGCAACTGTTTTTTATTTTTTTCACAGAGTACCGTGTTTGTTTTTCTTTTATCTACCTCTACAGGGGGGAACAGAGAGATGCAACACGGTGCCGCTACGTCTACGCTGCGTAATAACAATAACCATGTTCGTTGTTTATGTTCATTATGATAATGTTGGGGGAGTGACTTTGGAGGGAGGCCTGAAGGGATGGGAGTTCAGTTATGCCAACTTGGCAACTTTGTAGATTTAGGGACTTTTGGCGCTACTGCTGTTAGCTACTTCCATTGAAAAAATGTTGGCTACACTGGGCTGGGTTTTAGGTTGGATATTTTTTTTTTTTTTTTGAAACCTAGCGTCTTGGTGATTTCTCAAGATTACCGACCCTGCCTTTAAAGGTCCCATATTGTGAAAAGGGAGGTTTTCATGTCGTTTATATTACAAAGCAGATTTAAGTGCTTTATAAATACTGTTAAATTATCAAAATGCTCAATATACGGAGAAATACACACAGCCCGTATTCACAAATTGTGTTTTGAAACAAGCCGTTAGGATTTCTGTCCATTTGTGATGTCACAAATATACAATATTTAGACCATTACACAGTTTTAAACGTAAACATTCTAAATGTGTCCCAGTTTATTTCCTGTTGCAGTGTATGTAAATAACATCAGTTGACAGGAAGTAAACATAGACCCAAACTGTTGCCTAGCAACGCAATTCCGTTGAAATGTACTAAAACGAAGCGTTTCAGATAGAGGGTAAATACAGGTATATTCAAGCAGACAGTATGAGAAAAATAAAGTGTTTTTTGAACATTACAGCATGTAAACATGTTCTAGTAGAAACACAAAATACAAGTATGAGCCTGAAAATGAGCACGATATGGGACCTTTAAGGGACTTTAGATAATTATGTTCCATGAAACTGAGGTTTGAACTCAACCTATGATTCACTTTTGGGTTGGAGTTATGATCATACAGTGTTGCATAGAGAGTGGGGAGTTTGGTTTGCATCATCCATGAAGGGAAATGTTTTATTGCAGGCTGCTTGAACATCGCTGGTGAAATAACACATAACCTTATCCTTCCTGCTCCACTCTTTTATCATCGTAACACTGTTTTTCAAGTGATATGCAGCAACAATCTCAAAGTGAATAGCAGTTAGTATCCTATCAAGTCGAACTTTACAACACATTGCTCCAATGTGAAGGCAATTTATTCGAGATCACAACTGGATTTAGCCCACACAGTTCTCAGCCTGAATAAAGTGAGGGTATCCAGTATGAAGCGAAACTATCACACAACGCCGCCTGACCTCCCATCTTGTTTCAAGGTGAAAACAAACTTTTTAGTGAGTTCTCATCAGGAATTTAGCTCACACAGTTTTCGGGGGGGAAAGTACTTTCTCTGTTCATTTTGCTGAGAGTTGGACTTTGCTGGATTCATTACAGTTAATTGGCTGTTTAGTGGGACACTACTGAACAGTCGAGTGTGGGAGCTGCAGCTGTAGCATTAGCATCAGTGCGGTCTGAATTATGCATGGAGGTTAAAGCTTCTGAAAGCTTCTCCTTATGATTTATTAATGTCTGCTTGCAGATAGGGATGGATTAGGTCTGCGGCAGGGATACCAAACGACGATGACACGTTCACAATGGTCGCAGTGGAGTTATGTTACAAAACCGGATGGAAATCAAAGCCGGAATGATGATATTATTCTGTCGACTTCCAACATTTGTGAAACAGTGGGTGCTCACGGAATTTAAAGTTTCATACATTGTGTATGAGACAGGCTCAAAATACTGTGGGAAGACAAATGCCTCACCGTGAGCAGCTCCGCTGAGCCCGGATGAAGCTATTTAAGCTTTTTTTCACTAAGGTGGCTCAGTCAAAGGATGTATACCGTCTGTAATGTCACTACACACTGGTAATGATTTACATAGAATCTCTTACAGTATCAAACTGTGTTAGGTTACGTTATAAATGGTTCAAGGTGACATTTAGGATGGTTAAAGGGACAATGAGTAGGATTTTCCTAAAAATAAATGTGTAGACTGATACAAAAATAAGGCAGATGCTATTAGCACCCAGATGTCCAAAGATTGACCCATTAGTCCACCACAACCTTTGTTGCTCTTTATATTACTACTTTCTATTACCAGGACCGCCGTCAGGCGAGGACAAAGGGTACAGCTGTCCCCGGGCCCAAAGCCTATGCACATAGGGGCTTTAAAGTCTACTCTGGGTGCAGTCCTTGTTTATTCATCCCAAACAGCCAGTGTATGGAGAAGGAGGCTGTGGCTTAGAGGTAGAGCGGGTTGTCCACTAATTGGAAGGTTGGTGTTTGGATACCCGGCTCCTCCAGGTAGCATGTCGAAGTGTCTTTGGGCAAGATACTGAACCCCAAATTGCTCCTGAAGGCTGATGAGCAGGTTGGCACCTTGGTCACACATGACCGGAGAGCAGCCAAAAAGAACGCTCTCTCAATGAAATGACCTGTGATTGGTCAAAGTCAAAGATGTTCTAAAGCCTGAAAACAGAGCCATGAGGAGGAGCAGAAGTCTAGTTTTCTCTCAGAACACTTGAATTACAATATGCTGAAAGGTTATTATGGAATTTTTGCCCAATGATGCCAAAAATATACTGCCTACTGCCACTTTAAAGGAGCATTGTGTAGGATTTAGTGGCATCTAGCGGTGAGGTTGCAGATTGCAGCCAACTGAATAACCCCTCCGTTCACCCATCCCTTCCCGAGCATTTCGGAGAACTACGGTGGCCTTCAGGTTACAATAAAAAACATGAACGGCCCTCTCTAGAGACAGTTTAGTTTGTCCATTCTGGGCTACTAGAAGTAGAAACATGGTGGTGCAACATGGCAGACTCCGTGAAGAGGACCAGCTCCCAATGTAAATATGAAGGGCTCATTCTAAGCTAACAAAAACACAACAATTCTTCAGGTGATTATACACTCGTGAAAACATAGTTATGAATATTATGTTCCATTTCTGCCAATAGATTACCCTAAAAACCTACACACTGGTCCTTTAAGACAACAGTATGGGCAGACTCAAACCTCTGACTACACCCAACATCACAGGAGGGTCACACCTCCGGGTTGTAACACAGTCTTTCTGTATTCTCCAAGCCCAAATACACCCTGACGATGTCATCAGTAGGTATTTACCGAGGCAAATTAAAAGTTTTCCACAAAGTGCATACTAAACTTGGATTTTAACTGTGTGAATATAAGAGAGTAAGAACAGAGTAAGTGCGAGGTGTTTTTGAGGTCTTTTTTTTCTTGCAGCGTATCCTCTGTAGCTCGAATGGAAGAGCAAGGCACCTGAGCTATAAATACACACTATAATCTGTGTTTTTAATCATGCCACAAGTACACATCGTGTACATCCCCTCAGCTCAGCTGAGCCACCAGGATCCCCCCTCACATCCTCAGACTCTGTGGCATAATCCTCCTGTACTGTCACAACAGCTAAATCTGCCACCTGTGTCATACACGATCCTATTATCTTCCCTTTACAATCTAAACACCACTGGAGGTGCCTGACATCATGTTGGGGAAAGATAGACAGGTGCATCCTGTTTGAAATTCCTGTCACACCGGCTTTGCTGAACTTTGCCTTCCAGCCTATTTCACGGCTGATCCATCATGCATGTCAAGTGTGTCTGTTTAACCCACTAAAGGACACAGTTGGCCTTCATTACACCACTTCCTGACTCCCAAAATGCTTTGCTCTCAAGTTTTTTTTTTTTGCCATGATTCTGGTGTGTTAGGAGGGGGTTGTGTGTGTGGGTGGTTGGGGGATGTTGGATGTGCAGCGGAGCTTCAAATTGGCTCTCCTTCCCTCATGTCGAGAGCCGCAGTTTTTCTGAGGTAATAGACATGCAAATAACACGGGGTGTGTACTTATATTTCCAGGCGCCGTCGCGTCTCGGCACTCGGTCAATAACATTATGGAAATGCGCCGTGGATTCTTCGGGTCTCACTGTTTGAGTTGGATAACAAGGCAGTCCAATGAGCCTGTTAGCACGGCGACAGTGACAGAATGAGGTGTTTGTATTGTCACACACTGTATCCCAGCGAGAGAGGCGGAGGGAGAAAGATGTACCGTAGAAGAAAAGGCAGCGAGAGAGGTAGAAAGTACAAGTGATCAAAGTTCTACACTCCCTTTTTCCTGTTTACTCCATTTACCAAAGGAAATGTGTGCAAACACATTTTCACTCTCATTTTCTGTTCTATTTCTTCTTCTTTTTTTTAACTGTTAAAGTTTTGTCAAAGTTAAATTGCTAATCAAAATCAACACCATACTGCGGTTTGAATCCACTACACTCTTGCATAATTGAGTTCTCCAGTGTATTTCTCGCCCAAAGCATTCACGGACTTCAACGCAGCATCTCAAGCCTCGGACACACCAGGAACGTCAGGAGCGCGTGGCGGCTGTGTGATTCACGCGTCGGGCGTTCACACCAGCTGCGTTTCTGCTGCTGCAACTGCTGCTGTCAGCCCTTACTTTCTACATAGAGTTTGCCTTTTGATGGCCATTTCATTTCATTATAAATATCATTTATATTTATTTTAGACCGAGAAAGGTTACGAAACGTGTGGTAATTTATAAATAATAGTAATAATCCACAATTAAAACTCAGTACTATATTCATTCATGGAGTTCTTCAAGTCACTGCATATTCCACAGCACTGACTGCTCATATTTCAGAATAAAAGCCTCGTGTTAACAAATGAAGGAATTCTGTCCACAGAAAAAATGCTTGAGGGCTTTTATTTTGAAATGAAAGCAGGAGGTGTTGATTTAAAAATAAGTCTTTACTCTTTTTTATTCTACAGATGTCTAAACAAGTAAACTGTAGTAATCTTGCTGGTATGATGTTAATATACAGTCAGTAGATCACCTTCACTGTCTGTGACATATTCTACAGCTGTCTAGACATCAAAACTGTAGTAATGTAGCTGATATGATGTTAATATACAGTCAATAGATCACTTTCACTGTCTGTTGCTGCTGTGAGACACGCATCAAAAATAGGCGAGACATCAATTCTCTAGAAGAGACGCAGCTGAGTGACACGCGCCTCACGCGGGCAGTGTGGCTACCCTAACCTGTTAACGTAGCCGCCACGCGCCCCTGATGTTCCTGGTGTGTCCGGGCTGTCAGGCTCACTTTGGAAGGGATGGTGTAAATGGTGGTTACGGAGCCCAGCAGCCTCAGCACCGTTGATTTTTTTAGATTTAACCAGGTGACAAATTGAGATGTGGCTTATGTGGAGCGTGTTTGCTTAATTGCATTGGCATAATTATTGCCATTCTCAAGACAATTTCTCCACCCCGAAGAGAGTTTTTGTGTGCCATTTCGAAGTGCGTGTGTGTGTAAGAATAGAGTCCAGTGGGAAATTTGAACATCTGTGTCTCACTGCCTCGCTATGCCCAGGAGAGAGCTGGAAATAGGTTTGCCTAAAAGGAATCTGCTTCAGCAGGTAGAATGATAAAAAAATATATATTTATTTATAAAAAAGATATAACACACGGTTAACCTGGCAATTATTTATACTTTTGTATAATTGCAGCTCGCACTCGTTACACTCGAATACAACTGTTCTCCATAATGATGTTGTCCTTCATGGGAGAACACATTAAGAAAAAAAAAAGGTTCCATTTAGGGGCACCATCAGCTGTTCTCAGACCCAGACAGTTGCAGTCTTTTTTTGAGAATTTTTCTCCCAAAAAAGATACACAACGCCGGAGCAAGAACTTTAAGGATTGATGTAGGCCATTGCTTAAAATGTATGTCTCTGAAAGACGTTTCATTTCATGAAAACATCAAAACTATTTGTTGTTTTACTACAATGTGTCTTTGAAGGCAGATTTGAAGCCTCCTGGAATGGTGGGACTTCCTGAGCTAATTCTAGAAAATAAAAAATGTCATTGCTGTTGCTATTTTATATGTTGATGGTTTTCATACTTGTCTTTTTACTATACTGATCAAATGTGCTTAGACCCAATGTGATCGGTGCTGTATGGACCAGTGGCAGCTGGTGATTCAAGAACTTGGGGAGGACAGGAGGAAAACCAACCCACGGTGTTGTGTTATTTTATTAAGTTATTTCTCTTATTTTGCACTTGCACCTCCATTTTATGTTTGAGCTCAGTGCTGCTTGACATACAGTATGTGCTCTCATGTTCCTAATGTCATATAGGAGGGGGGGGGAGCACTTTGCGCTTAAGTTTGACAAGTGTTATATCAATTAATATTATAATTATTACTGCACTGGTTAGCTACTTATCTCTACTTTCTTATGTAAAATGAAAAATTAAGCAGTAAAACAATGGCTTACAAGATTTCTTAAAAACAATCACTGCAGCCTCAGGGTGGGAATACAAATTGTGTGTGTAATGTGTCACTAGAGGCCTGTCTGTAAGCTGCTGCCCGTACAGCAGTCCGTTTCCCACACCATGATCCAGAGCAGCATGTCGTGCCGCCGCATGTCTCCGTAGCTCCGCTGTGAGTCCAGCCCACGGACAGATGACGGCGAGGCCCGAGCAGCGAGCCCCGAGCATTGAGCCCCAGGCATACTCGACCCTCGCTCAGCTGACCCACGGCTGACCCACGGCGGAACTAAGGTGACGTGCAGCGGTCAGACGCACGGTACTTCCGGACTAGACCCGGTATGGGCGACAGACTGCTGCATCAGGTTTTTCAGGGCTGCTAAAACAGGCTAACTGTTGCGTTGGCTAACACTAGTAGCTAGCTACAGCAACATAAAAAGGCCTAAATTAAAAGTATTTGTTTTCTGTGTTTAAAAGTTGTTCACAATTTGTACGTTATATAGTGCTTCTGTTCTGATACTTTACTGCCAGTTCATCACGTACAATACAGTGGTAGAGACTGAAGATGACAATTGGACATCACCATTGGACCAACCCGCTGTCAATCTTGTTGATTGGTAACAAGCTGAGGGAGGATAACCTCCCTTGGAGCGTCATTTGATGCGTGTTGGCCAATCACAGATAAGCATGAAAAAAATGAAATACATTTAATTGATAGAAGAGGTCCCGCCTCAAGGGAGGACAGCAGGACCTTGTCCTCCTCTGCCCCCACCACCACTTTCATGCCTTACCTGCAGGTGTCGCTGTTGAAGCACTTATATTAAATATTTATAAATGATACTGAGATTTGGTAATGATTCATTCATTGTTATCAACTGTTGAACAAAGTTGTAGATTTGTGTCAGACACAGTACGTTGAGTTATAAAAACACATTTGATAGGCCAGGTCCGGGTATTTTTCCCAGCGGTGGAAAAAGACGGGATCATGTGACAGAATGAGACGAGCAGAGATGACATGAATACGGGAACAATGGATTGGATTTTGTACTTGATATTCTCTGAATTTCTCTCTGGAGCCGTTGTTCTCCTTTTTTTTCTGTTCAGCAGCCTATAACAAGTCTGTTTTTTTTTCCTTCATGGGGTTTAGTCTTCTCGCCCCACAAAGTAAGTCAGATTGAATGGCAATAAGCATTGAGGCAGAATTAGTAACCAAACCCTCTATCTTCACTGCAGTTGCCTCTTCTGGCCAATTAAGCTGTATTCTATTCCCACTTTCTCTCTCTCTGACTCCATCGTTTCTGGCCCCTTGCTCTCTTGCAGCTCATTTGGGGATGAAAAAGACACTTAAGTCTGGCCAAATACAAATGTGTTTTACCCAATCAAGATTTGTTGTGACCACAACTGTGCAGCCCTCTCCTGCTGTTCCTATTTGAATGTGCAATGGGGAAGGAGAGGATTACTGACGGAGTGACGGCTGTCAAAGACATTTCCCTCTCCTCTCCTCTCCTTTCCTTGCTTTCCAGTACAGCAGATAAGCTCTCATATTATAACAATTGTACATTTTATGACAAAAAAGGAAACGTTCCCTGAAGGTTATTTTTTGAAAGAATCCTCAGAGAAGTGCTTCGCCAAGGCCAAAGGCCTAGGAAGGAGGTCATGTTTTCACCGCCGTTTGTTTGTTTGTTTGTCTGTTAGGAGGATTACTCCAAAATTCTGCGATGGATTTGAATCAAATTTTTTGGAAGGGTGGGGTGTGGCACAATGAACAAACCATTTGATTTTGGTAGTGATTTGGATCATGATCCGCATGCAGGATTTTTTTTTAAGGATTCCAATCAGCCAGGACATTAAGACCTCTGGGTATAACACATGCGCAGTGTAACTGATGACGCGTTGACGACTCATGACCCCGCCTCTTTCTTTCAGAGAGAGAGACAAAGAGAGAGCCGAGTTCAATGTGACAAAATGAGAAAAAGCGAGTTTAATGTGAGAAAACGGCGAATCTAGATCTAGATTTGGCGTTTTCTCACATTAAACTCTGTGAAATTACAGTTGAGTTGGACCAAAGCACACTCTGTGATTGTTGGAAAGAGTATCGACGACGGTTTAGGTGAGTTTTATTTTGTTTCTGTCCAGTTTGAATGACGTGTTTTATGAAGCTCCGCTACATTCAGCTGATCTCAACATAAATAAAAATACACGTGGATGATGGAGCAAGCTGCAATCGTACTCGGGCAGCCTGGTGGAGGTCTGCGCTCTCTGAGTGCCATTCTAGTTTTCATAGTGGCCAAACCATTGGTTTACAACTTCCGGGTCTGTCACGTGATGCCATTGAGCCCAAAAGACTTTTTCCCCATAGACTTATATTGGGAAAGAGACTTTCCCTCTTGGGGTTGAACAAAGTCTGTCAAATCAAACAGTGTGTGTTTATCCCTCTCTGACTCATTTCCCCTGTCTGTCAGTGTCATTATGTCTTTTTATCTCTCTCTCTCTCTCTCTCTCTCTCTCTCTCTCTCCCTCTCCCCCTCTCCTTAAGCAGCTTTAGAAGAGCCACTCTGAGTTGAAGCCACTAGCCGAGCATGTCTTCCCTCCGGCTTACACACCAACTGCAGTGGGTCAGACTCTTTTAACTGTGAACCTATACGGCAAGATAGTCCATACAGTATAGCCACTTGTCGTAGCTGCAGTGGGATTAAAGCCCCACCCCCAGAATTGCAATGCAGTGGTGCCCTCTTGTGAAACAGCATTACACCACTCCTTGCTTTGTTTGTGGTTTAATTCAATACAGTGCCATACAAGTCTCTGACTTAGACGGACAGGACCTCATATTCAAGAACCTAATTAGAAATTTGTTCCTTTTACTGAAAACGATGACTGACTGAAGGTTGTTTTGCGCTGTGCCACTCTCCGGTTACCATTTGTTGATCCCCTAGTGGCTATTCTATTTCTATTCATTTTTGTGACATATGGACAAAGTAGAGCTCGGGCGAGATTGTTCACACATTTAAAAAAATCAATTTGAGGAAAGAAAACTTGATAAAACTATCTAATCGTCTTATCATCAATGGAGTCTCTCCTGATTGAAATGTGGTAATGATCTGCTGGATATTACCAGTACAGACACACTGTGCATACAGTTCATGCATACTGTATGTTTATTCAGAATGTGTTCCAACATCACAAGAATAAAAGTCAGCGCATGCAGGGCCATTTTCTGGTTTCGGTTCATTTCTGATGTATAATGCAAAGGCAAGATTTTTTACCATTTGAATCAGTATTCCCACATATGTTCTTCCGTATCACCATGGAAATTGTGTCAGACTAATTCTGCCTTAACCTGACTTCTCTTGAGGTTACACTGCACAGCACGCTGCCAAGGCTTGCCATATTCACACACTGTCAAGTGAAAGCAATTGCGAGTGGCGTGACTCGTGTATCCATATGTATGTGTAGTATATGTAGTGTATGTGTACAGCTGTGTGTGTAACTCTGGGGTGTTGGTGCTCTCTCTTCATTTCCTGGTGAAAGAAAGTAATTTTGGTGCCACGACCTCTTTATTAACATCTCTACAGTCTGAATAATGCATGCTGTTGACATCTGATGACTTCTGCCTGGCTTTCATACCTCGTTTTCTTTTCCTCATGCCATAAGAAAGTAGACCTCAGACCGCACGTTGCTTCTCTTTCATCCTTTGCATTATAAGCACTTAGAGATATGCGCTTAAATAAGGATGACATATTTTTCTTGCTCTCAGAAAATGTCCTTTTTTAACAGTGTCTTAGTGTAAGAGAAAATAAGATGTAATATAGTTTTACGTGTCGCTCTTACACACACACGCTGGCCATTTAAAATGACACAATCGCTTGTCCGTTATTAGCTAATTTCTTTATAAATGGATTGCTTTGGATTTCCCTTTCCTAAAAATGACTGGGTCCTTGGATCAACTGAGTCACGTAGCAAATTAAATGAGATAACCTGTGTAGCCGAGTAAACCCTAACTTTAACAAAAGCAACCCAATGAAATGCATAGCACAGGGTAACCAGGTTAGCTCGAAGTGTTTTAGAAAAAAAAGAAGTGCATCTGTTGCAGTTGTAACTATGAATGCTTTGAACATACAATATACAGTCCAGTCTTTGTCCTGCATTGGAAATGTGGCTTGCAGCGTGGCAAAAACGATGCATCAAAACCAGTAGTTAAATATTTATCAGAAAAAAAGTAACACACAACAGCAGTAAAACAATAACTAAAATTTAAAAAACAGCAACAGATAGGACCAATGAATAAAATATAATGATCATTTTAAAAAACATAACGCAAAAGAATTGTTGGAGGGCAAATTAAGTGACTTTATTGCACATACTGAAAGGAAACGTTTGAATTCTCAAAAGGAAACATTCAAACACAGTCTGAGTCTGCTGCTCATCCATAATCTTTATAGCTTTTTTTTTAATCAGTTTCTTAAATTGGCTTTTGTTTTGTTGTTACACGGACCCAATGAATTATCTATACAAAAAAAAGTGTATTGTGGTTTGTGTACATACTAAACAACTGACTGAGCGTTGGACCAATGGCAGATAAATGGATTATCCCTTTAAAGTGGTCAAAGAAATCTCAAGGGGAAACATGTGAGGGGATGGGTGAAGCGATAGATTTTGGATGGAGTGTTTAAGTTTGAAGATCTTTAGCGCAGCCTTAAGTCCCAGTCACATCATCATTTCAAACGGTGAAAGTTTGCATTGACACAATTTTAATGGAATTGGTGTTACCAGCAAATTCTTTAAAGGAGGCAAAATAAATCTGCACATATGTTTTTTTGCATCCAGTTCATCTTTGGTGAGCTTTGTCACATTGATATTTGCGCTGTTGACCAATAACAAACCAACCGACATGATCTCACTGTTAGACCGGTAAGTAGGTTACCGTCGCTTTGAGAGAAATAGGCTTCTTGTGCTCATTGAGGTAAAAACAGTGGTTTTGTTCAGTTGAGGCTTAAGTTAAGGACCGAGCCACACGATTTTCTTACCGTAGTACAGTTTGCTAATTAGGTGAATTTAGCTTTGAATACTCCTGTAAGAAGATACTACAAAACTGTGGAATAAAGATTTTTGTTTTATCCTTTTTTACATGGGAGTCTGGTGGAAGTTTTTCCTTTTCAAGTAAATGTACACGAGTAAATCCAAGGCGATCGTTGAGCTTCAACCCCCCACAACGACGCTTGGTCAGTGGCCCTAGGCTTAAACTATGATGCTCTAGGTACCCCTCTAGCATCAGTTTTGGACTAAGGGACGGTATGTCAAGTGTCCGCTTGTAACATGCT
The DNA here is from genome assembly GCA_916701655.1 of Sebastiscus albofasciatus. Classification (NCBI taxonomy): domain Eukaryota; kingdom Metazoa; phylum Chordata; class Actinopteri; order Perciformes; family Sebastidae; genus Sebastiscus; species Sebastiscus albofasciatus. The sequence goes on along the minus strand of CAKAOI010051465.1, from coordinate 63,162 downwards.
TAGTCTTTTCAAAATAAACTTTCAACATTGGTTGACTTAGTATTTAGGTTTACTTACGCAACAAAACTATGTGATTAGGCTTAAGAAAAGATCGTGGTTTAAAATAAGTGACGTAAAATAACGATGTTTGTTACGTAACTGGCATTAGTGAAGTCCTGAAGTTACGTAACAATGAACATGGCTATTGTTAGTACTCAGCTGTCAAGCTAGCAGCTTTTGGAAGACTTAGCTGATGCGCAATGATTGCACAGGTTGGTTACACGCAGGCAGGCAGGTAGGCCGTCCAATCATCGGATTTAATTATTGTTTTTTTTAATTTATTGATTGCTGTCGGGATGTAAAGAGAACACAAACAAATGTTGTAACACTCCCAACCATAGCTTTAAGTATAAAATACAAGTAAACATGATCAACTCTCTCCCAAATCCAAAAAAGACAGAGCGCTAAAACTGAAACGTGTGACGTCATTAAGTATAAAGTGTGGAGCTGCTCCGTAGACAATGAATCGAGAAAAATGTTCTAGATGACACTGAGAGCACCCAGGGGAATGTTCTGACTATATTATGGGAACATTTTCTGTTTTACAACTGAGAACACTGACTGAAGCTCACTTGTGTATAAAAAAGAAAACAAAATTCATCGTTTATGGAGCAACTCCAGACTTTATACCCCATGACATCACCAGTTTGAGACTTGCGAGGAGGATGTTGACACATATCGACTGAACCTTCCCAGGCCACGGAGATAACGTATTGGAATTCTTCATTTCGGTGGCTCATAATGAGCCTAACATCAGGTTAGCACTTAACTCTTTGAAGTGACTGGTTAGTGTGGTCAGAGTTGGACTGCATGGGAGGTAAAGCACTGCCAATGATAGTGGTGTCTGTGGATTTGGAGGTTTGAGAGGGCACTTCAATGCTCTTCACCCCAACTTGTCTGCAGTCATGTCTCTCTTTAAACAACTTGTCTCTCTTCTTCTTCTTCCTCTCCTCATCTTTCTCTGTTTTTGGCAGACACTGACAGTAAGTACACCAGGGTGTTAAGAGTGTCATTAAGCTTTCATTAAAACACCATCATCATTAGAGAAGGATTAGTTATTCCCTGGATCCATCACTTCAGCAGCTCAGGAATATCAAAACACAATCAAAGTCTATTAAAACAACAATGTTGCCAGCCCACTGAGAAGCACCATTTGGCTTCCACCAGTCACCTTTTTTTCTTTTTCTTTTCTACTACTTCTACTTTGGCTGTAGATATGCCTGGAACTGTCAATACGGTGCCAAAAAACATGTTGGCGATGAGCTTGTTAGCATGTAAAAACTCAGAGTAAACTCCATGCACACGCTTGTTTACACAAAACAAAAATCAAAGAGCTTAAAGGTCCCATATTATACTGTATTTTTGTGACATCACAAATGGACAGAAATCCTGACAGCTTGTTTCAAAGGCACAGTTTCTGAATACAGGCTGGCATGTATTTCTCCATGGATTGGTCGTATATTAAATAGCACTTAAACCTGCTTAACAATAAAAAAAAAAGACATGAAAATCTCACTTTTTACAATATGGGACATTAACGTTACACACACACACACACACACACACACACACATTTTAACAAGTCTCCTGCAGGTTCAACAATAGAATACCTTTTTTAGACATTTCATTCCTCTAGATTGTGAAGTATTATTGTCTTCTTGACATATTCCTCAATGGGATGTGCTAGTCTACCTGACTGATAAAGCTTATAGTATATCTGTGTGCCATTTAATTTATTTGTGAGGGAAATGTCTTCATTCTTTTTATTTCTGGGTTGCTGGAAAATATTTAATAAATAATGCCTGAGAATGACTGATATATTTGACTTCAGGACATCTCTGACTACATACATGCTGAAAATCAAACATTCTTACTGTATTCATTTTGATATTTTCCAAAGTAGAAGTCCCTAGAAGTGTGTGATTCAACTTTTTCCTGTTGTGTAGTGTTAAAAAAGTTAGCAAAAATTGTAATAAATAAAATTATTGAATCGCAATAATTAAAAATCGCAATACATATCGTATCGGCACCCAAATATCGTGATAGTATTGAATCGGGAGATGAGCAAAAACACAAACACAACTTTATGGTGACATTTTCAAGGTTGAGTGGATGTCAAAGAAAGGGGAATGCTTGGGCTACCATAGAGCTGTTCACACAGTACATTTGTTTGATAGGAATTCACACCCAATGTCTGAGACTGTGTAATAATGTATCAGAAAGAAATGCTATCTCCAGCCCCTTTGAGGCCAGAACTGACATAATGAAGAACCTATTGTATGTGATTGGATTAAGACAAAAGCCGTAAAATAAGCATTTTGCACCGACTAGACCGAGCTGCCAAAGGCAAAGGCAAGAAAGCAAGGAATTACTACAGACCAGATGAAACAAAAAAAAACATGAATAATTCTGTTCTAATCATTAAAAGACAAAACAGATTTAATTTGGGCATTGTGTCTTAGAGGAACTGAATTAGTTCCTCTCTTCTCCTCTGAATATCTCTCCCCTTATGTCTCCATCCCTGTCTCTCCTTCATTTCTGCCTGGTGTGAGCTTAGCAAAGTATCTAATAGTGAGGTGTCATATATTCACGGGGCTGAGAGGAGAGGACCCTCCTGCAGTGCTTATTAGCTGTAATGCATTCCTCTCCTTGGCTTTGATCACTGCTGGAGACCGTGTGATGCTTCCTGCCATCTCATCTGTTTCATGTCTCATGACTCTCCATCATGCCTTTCGTAGTCTCTCTCTCTCATTCACTCTTAGAAATATCCACATGCACGTTCATACTGACGCATACACAATGGACTAAAGGCCTGGCCGCCATGTTATGTGGTTTCATGTTGTATTTGTCTGTCTGACCCGTTCCCATTCCCGGTGCATCAAATACGGACGCTCTGGCATGCCCCTTGACGTGTTACGCCCAGAACATACAGGGAACGACAGGAGCGCGTGGCGACTGCGTGATTCACGCGTCGGGTGTTCACACCAGCTGCGTTTCTGCTGCTGCAGCTGCTGTCAGCTCTTTCTTTTCTACATAGAGTTTGCCTTTTAATGGCCATTTCATTTCATTATAAAAATCATTTATATTTATTTTAGACAGAGAAAAGTTAAGAAACATGTGGTAATTTGTAAATAATAGTAATAATCGACAATTAAAACTCCGTACTTTATTCATTCATGGAGCTCTCCAAGTCACTGCATGTTCTAGAACACTATCCGACACATATTTCAGAATGAAAGCCTCGTGTTAACAAATGAAGGAATTCTGTCCATAGAAAAAATGCTTGAGGGCTTTTATTTTGAAATGAAAGCAGGAAGTGATGATTTAAAAATAAGTCTTTACTTTTTTCCATCTCCGTAACATATTCTATAGACATCAAAACTGTAGTAATCTTGCTGGTATGATGTCAATATACAGTCAATAGATCACTTTCACTGTCTGTTGCTGCTGTGAACCGCGGCGGCAAAAACAGGCGAGACGTCTATTCTCTAGAAGAGAAGCAGCTGAGACGCGCGTGATTCTAATAATAAATAAAAACAACAGGTAACGCAGCCGCCGCGCGCTACTGACGTTCCCAGTGTGGATGAGGCTTTAAATACACCAGGCTTTTCATTAACTACAATGTAAACCCATCCGCGGAAATATTAAACGTTCACAGAAAGTACTCCAGGAAATAGAACACATGGGTGCTCCGGTGCTGGGAAGGCTGAATGCACATATAAATGAATAAAAAAATAAACTTTAAAAAGAAAATGCATGTATTTGTACTACTACTGTATTACAAATTGCCATACAAATAAAACTAGACACATACAAAGTGTTGTGACCAATGTGTATGTAAATAGACTACTGCCCCCTCAAGAGTGTGTTCTGGTGTAGCCCAGTGTTTCCAATTAATTACCTTGACATGCCACATTTTCATAATTAACTGAAAATATTTCTACACTTCTCAACGGGTGGGGTCCACATCTGCCTGGGGGATTCGACTCGGCGGGTCAGAGACGGCCGCTTGGTGTGAGAGATGAGGATCCCCTCGTAGGACCTCTCCCTGGCACTGCCGTTTTAATGCACGGCCCGGCTAGGCCTGTACCGGTGCTCAGAGCCCGACGACAGAAAAGGGCCCACGATGCTAGGGTAGAAAACAAATAACAAGACTCTGTCAAATACCAAGTATATGGCTGGACCGTATACGGTCGGTATGTCAATTTGTGGCTAAATTGTTACACAAATAGTCAGTGGTCATGTCTATAATGTGAAATCCAGTAAGTCTTTCTTAATGTGCTGCGGTAGACAGTATGGTTGTCGATAAGGTGGGTGAACTACTGGACAGAGATGGGTGGGTTACAGAGGAGGATATACTGTTAACCGCCAGAAAAAGAAGTCGGTATACTCCCCTAAACTCGTACACCCTCCACTACACCACTGGAAGTAGCATATGATGACATTGTAAAGCTATGCATAAAGAAAGTCAAGAAATGTTGTAAATTAAAGTTGCAGTAGGCAATACATATTTTTGGCATCACTGGGCAAAAATCCCATAATAACCTTTCAGCATATTGTAATTCAAGTGTTCTGAGAGAAAACTGTGTTTCTCTCTGTTTTCAGACTTAAAAATATCTAGCACGTGACGGGAGACTTTGACCAATCACAGGTCATTACATTGAGAGAGCGTTCCTATTGGCTGTGCTCTGTTCATGAGACCGGTACTTGGCGTTCCTTCACCAGATTTCACAATGGCGGCGGCGTCACAAACGTTCTCATTTCACAGCTAAACCGTGCACTACAAGATGATTCTGAAAACATTTGAGGAAAGAAATAGGCATTAACGTAACAGAATATTGATTCATATTTGATCAGCACTGCCTAGTTTGACCATTTAGTTGGAGTTCGCGAGTGATTGACAGCCGGCTCTCATAGACGCCAGATGGACAGCAGACCTCAGATCAGCTCTGACTGCTTGTTTTCCTCCGGTCTGTGAAATCTTGCAGTTGACGTTAGGAGCACCGGAGGACACAGAGGCACATTTATTTTATTTTTACCTGTTTCATGTACTACTGTCACGATATAGCGACTGTTTATAAAAATAACTTTTTTTAATAATTTTTTGCTCCAATCTTGCCTACTTCAGCTTTAATGAATGTGTGTGTGAATGGCTGAATGCTGCTATATAAATGAATGTCCATTTACCATTTACTGTACAGTATGGTCTAGGTATCACGGTATGGTATAGTATGGATTGGCATGACCTGGTATGGTATTGTAACACTAAGTGTTATGCAACTACAGAAATATGCATAACAAACACTATGTTCTATCATAGATCAAATAATACTTGATTTTCAACTGAAGAAATCGATAGATGCTAGTGTGGAGATGGTGGAGGGTAACAGTAGCATGAATGCGAGCATAAAATAGCATGTTTTAGGTTGAGGTACATGTTGTACTACATTACCATCTCAGGGGACTCCTGCTGTCTCAGCTGTAGTGCATAAACCTCTTGGGTAAACCTCGCTGTCCCAGTAGTTTATTTCTTGAAACCGGTATCAGTTGTGGCACATTGACTCACTGAGGCCTTTAAGCATTGCATCACCGTTGTCGCTATGACTTCTCCCAGAAGAACATGCTTTTAAACAATGAAGTACATTTCTTGACCGAGATGCATATTTGTACAGCCATTTTAGCTATTGTCTTGCACTATACGCAATAATAGCAATATAATGACTAGAACCACATACCGAACAATCCAGGGATTAATTGGATGTCCACATCACAAATAAACAGCCCAGTTATTGAGTTTCTTCAACCTTTTTGGCATTGAGATTACTGCGTGACATTATTACATTCTACTAGAAGTAAATCAATAATGACATAACACACGGCAAAAACATTCATCGTAATATGTCATTCAGTTCGTCTCCTATTGAGACATTTGAGACATTGGCAGACTCTTCTTTTAAAGTTTTTCTATATGATTTCCAGAGCATTAATATAGCATCAAACAACTATTGTCTTTTTAACGATGTAGAGGAGTAATGTCTACCTGAGCAGAGAATGAAGTCTCTCTCCCTCTGTGTGTTGTAATCCGAGCTTCTCCTTGTTTTTTTATAACAGCCGGTCTGGCTGCGCGTGCCTTTAAGCGCATGTGAGCGTGCCACACTGGCTAGCTCACGGTCACCACTCTGCACTGCTCTCATACGGAGGTTACAGCCAGTGCTCGAAGTGGGCCGTTACTCACCGGTACCCAGTACTGGCACTTCTATATTTTACTCTTTGGCGTAGGTACTTTTTCTTGCGCACTGGTACTCTTTTCTGCCCTACCCATATCTCTGGGATATTTATAATGGCGATTCATAACGGCACAGCGCCAGTGTATTGCACCTCATCTGGACTAGCTGAGGCATGGCACAGTACTACTCCAGTGCTCCTGAAGGAGTTAGATTTTCTGTTGTTTTGGTGGGACTTTGACAGTAAATAAAACCCCATTTTGACCGCCAAGCTGACTCACTGTCTCTGATTGCTCCACTTAAACTGTGTCTATTCATGTTATATTGTAGTTGTTCCTGGATTTGAGCAAAACAGCTTAATTTAGTTCAGAACAAGTTGTTAAACGATCACATCTTTTGGCAACTTAGCAGCGTTAATTAACAGGCCTCGATTTGAATTCCATTTTGGCAAGCTTCAACACACTTTGCAGACTGTTGCAGAATAAATAAATGATTACATGACATGCATAATTGTTTATGATTGGCCAAATAATTTCATAATTTGCCTAGCTGGTTTTTCCCCTGTGTTTTCATTCGTCTACAATGATTCAATCTTTTTCTTTGTAACCTTTGGAAAAGTATTTAAGACTCAATATTTAAGACATTCACCATCATCAGTACGCCTAATGGGCAAGAAAATTACATATTTCCATTAGAAACCATATATGAGATTCAAACCTAACAATTCAAAACAAACAAAAACAACAGCAAAATGTCATTATCCAACTATAGCTTAAAGGGTGAGGCTGGTGACATTCTATATTTATCTAATTGTCAACAAATGCAATGAAAAGACAAAAAAAACAACAATGAATTGGTTTTATTACCAAATATTATCAAAAGTCTGATTTGTCTTATTCCTCTATGTCACAGACCTTCATGTTTGCCCAAAAACTATTCAAAACACATCAATGAGCCAAACTTCTTTCTTTATCATCAACACCCACATTGTAGTTTATTCTAACTCAATCCCACATACACCATCCTGCTGCCACTAATACTCACTCGAGCACCACAAGTGTATTAATCTGCTGCTGAAAACAATACCCAACAAATGCACTTATTTCCTTTAGTTTGAGTAAAGTTTCCCAAAAACTAGAGTGCTCAGCTGTGTTAGGAAATGAAACTATGTATTTGTAATCTGTATTTAAAGGTACTGTTGTAACTTCTTACACGTTTAAATCATTGCCGTTCGGTGTCCCATGCACGTGTGGCTACGCTGTTCAGACTCAGACTCCAACCAAACTACACGGAAGCACTAAAACTGTAAAGTTATATCAAGTGAAGCCCGTCTTGCAAAACAGTGTTAACTCTTCCTGCTTCAGCCTCCCAACCACGGCCAGAAGACACAGGGGAGACCGTATCTTTGGTCTCCAGGACCGGAGTCTCTGCTGTACTCTGCTCCTCTGCCTTCACTCACACATCTCCCTCGTTCTCACTCGGTCTCTCGCTCCACTCTCACGTGCATGCACGCACACTACACACTGCAGAAGAGTTAGTTTAGCTCTGAGAATATCTAGTGAATGTACAGTGGAAGTTTGTACAAAAATAAATGCTGCAGCTCCTCCAGACCAACAGAGGATGAAGTGACGGGGCTCTGCAGCGAGAAACGTTATCGTCTCCGACCAAAACTCCAGTGTGTCCCCTGTTCCCTCCGGCCGCGGTCAGGAGGCTGGAGCAGGAAAAGCCAACACTAGGATCAGCATCGATTCATGGAGAGACCTTCGTCTGGTCAGCTAACATTACTGCCAAGCAGCTGAAATATAGAGTGATATTGTGCTTTTAGCTGACGTGTGACGCCTCACTGTTTTGAGCGATGCTCGTTCATGTCTATGTAGAGCGAGCACGAGCACGATACGAGCAACAGGACGCTGACTTTCGTCGACTTAACGGCCACAGGTGTCGCTGTTAACAAGCAATTTCTGATTCTTACATTGAGTCACTTTAAAGACTCACATCTTCAGCAGGAACAAATGTGCACATTGTTGCAGTGGCCCCTTTAAAAAATACATCATCTAGTATATTGCCAGTGACAGACATCAGTTGGGAAATCAGGCGGTTCCTCTCAGTTCATCAAACGCTTACTTCTTGACAGTTCTTTTTTTTATGATTTTCTGCCTGCACCTGCACATCATGGAGTCAGGTCCTGCCTCTCTGAATATGTCAAGATGTCAGAGGCCTGCACTGGTCTCTCATAGTCTGTCAATCCAGGTATCAGTTAATATCAGTGTCCAGTAATGGAAAGACTGATTTATACAGTGCGTGGAAACTACCCAGGTATTGATTTGTTGAGTTCTCGCTTTACTGAACATTCAGAGGATGGAGAGAGGAGAAGGACCATCATGAGAATCTCTGTTTAAAACCAGAATGATAAAATTATCCCAAGTTGGTCAGCGCCGTCTATCAGATTTACTGCATTCCACTTATACACTTGTTTGAAGGTACAATATGTAAAATTATTTGTTGTTTGGTGTGTTTAAACACACAGCATTCAATGTTGCCCTGCAGACGTTAAAAGGTGCAGCGCACCTGGCGTTTAAAGGGAATGGGAGATGACACTCTGATTGATTTAATTCATGTTACGCCCAAACACACCTATGATTGATTAAGAGACTATATACAATCCCTCAGCCCCTTGAGCCTTACTTTGTGCCCAGATTATGCGCTGTTTAAAAAGTGGAGTTGGAGACGCCTTAAATGCACTTGCACCATGCACATTAGTCCATGTGCTGTAGATAGTTTAAACAGGGCCCCACATGTTTCAAAAAGTCCTCCATTGTCCCTTTATCCAAGAAGACTAAAGCCCTCTGTCTTAATGACTCCCGCCCAGTCGCACTCACCTCCACCATCATGAGGTGCTTTGAGCGGTTAGTCAAATCCTTCATCACCTCCTCTCTTCCTCCCTGACACGCTGGACCCACTTCAGTTTGCTTACAGGCCAAATAGATCAACGGAAGATACCATCACCCAAACCCTCCACACTGCCCTCAACCACCTGGACCAGAGGAGCACTATTATGTGAGGATGCTGGTTCAGCATTCAACACCATTGTGCCTCGTCATCAAGCTCGAGACCTGGGATTCAACACCGCCCTCTGTGATTGGATCCTGAGCTTCCTGACGGGCAGACCCCACGCTGTGCGGGTACTAGGCACCACCACATCCTCCACCCTGACCCTCAACACCGGAGCCTTCAGGTCTGCTCAGCCCTCTCCTGTACTGTCTGTTCACATACAACTGCGTGGCCGCACAAAGCTCCAACAACATCATCAAGTTTGCTGACGACACGACGGAATTCATAACTAATCAGCCGTACATGCTACAACTTTGCAACTTACACCGAAATGTAAGCCCACGTGTGCAGAAATGTTCAGATGCTTCAAGCTGGCAGGAATTCTGAAGTCCGTTACTCAGACAGAGATGGAGTCAGAGCCCTGACATCAGGACAACGATCTCCATCTCAACGTCAGCAAAACAAAGGAGCTGATTGTGTGACAGAGAGAAGGACACGCCGCTAACATTAACAGGAACAAAAGATGTTACTGGGTGAATTGATCAAAGATTTAACTGTTAGATTTCTGATGTTTCCCTGATGTATCATAAATATCTTGAAGTATCATAAATTTAGCGTTAGATATATCATTAGAGACATTTAGAATGAACTACTATGGTTTACTGATGACATACCATCAGTTGGAATAAAACTAGCAGCTAAGCTACTATGAAGAATATCACTTTATTGAATGTATCCTATGGAGAAACTAGATAAAAAGTAGGAATGATAAATAGAAGGCTGATTGTCATCTTTATAACACTGATAGATTGCGGAGTTTGAAAGAAGAGGACATTCACCAAGCAGGGACGGTCTAACAGAAATACACTATCTAGTTGCATTATGGGACATGTAGTATCTAGTGCTTTTGGAGCTTGACTTGGGAATAAAAGTCCTCCAATTTCATGGAATTGCAATACCACCTCCAGTGGTATTACTAGTTGTATTACTAGTTGTATTACTCATCCAAAATGTGAAACTGCTCCCCAAAGTACAAGTGCTTGAAGGGTTGGATCAAGACAAATGCAGTTCTTTGCTCAATGTTACTATAGATGGTCAGTTTTCACCATTAAAGATGACGTACGTAATGTTGACATCACACAATCACTGTTTGCCAGGAAAACAGAAAGCACGCATAGACTCCCCCGATGCTACTCTTCTGAATTACCTCAAGCGATACATTTAAATTGATTATACGTAACAATCTTGTCAAGACAGGATTAATGTGGAGAGGAAAAAGATGAGGGCGGCAAACTTAAGTCAAAGACAATCACTCACAAACATCTTTTGTGTTAATGAAGTACTATGAAGCACCAAATGCTACTATTGAGTGTCCTTTTCCTCCTCCTCCTCCTTCATATTTTGTCTGGACCTCAATATCGATGCTCTCAAAAAAAAAAAACACTTGACTTACAGTTCTTGAAGCCTTTTCATGGATCCAGGAAATTAAATATTGTTTTCTAAGGCATCCGTTAGTCTAACTCAAGGCGAGAATGTAATAAAGGGTACAAATATTTACATAAATATAGTTCTAAGTCAAAGGGTGAACAAAATATCATGTTTGTTTAATCTCTCTTTTTCAGTCACTCCTCACAAAACCATACACGATTTTGAGTATTTATTGTATTTCATTTCATCTTAATTTAGCCCGGATGGTTCCATTGAGATTTAAAATCTCTTTTCAAGGGGATCCTGGCCAAGACAGCAGGATAAAAGTTTCACTCATATAAGCACAAAAAAGCACAAATAAGGGACTTAAAAACAACAGTTTTTAGAACAGAAGTGCATGCCTTGGTGTCTTAATGTGGTATTTTGGAGAGATTATTAATCATTTTTATCAATTCTCGAGTGGTTAAAAAAGGTTAAATTTAGCGCCAAATCTGTGTCACAAATAGTATCAACCCAAAAGTTGCTGCAGCAATTATTAATCAATTATTGTTATTTGTTTTATTTATGATTTATGACTAGAACAACTTGACACACAGTGCAGAGCAGCATCTCAAATCAATCTTCAGGTTCCCAGCTTTCAGATGATGTACACCCCTTCTATGTTACATATACATTGACCTGCTGTCTCCCCCTAAAGACTCCCTGTACCCCCCCTACGAAAGACAAAAAAATGTGTCTATGAAAAAAAGGGGTGGGAAGTTAACGCCCTGGGAAGGAGAACGGGCTGACTATCTCCTGACCTCCCTTTCCGTCTTTTACCTTTAACCTTATTTTCCCTCCTTAGTTTTCTCACCCCTCATGTCTTCCTCTTCCCCCCCATTCTCCCCTTGTCTTGTCTCCTGTGTCGTTCATGGATTATTAATCGCTATGTGGAGCTGGAATGCTGCCACGGCACTCTCTCGACCAGCCACAGAAGGCTATTGACTAGAAGTTTGGTTCAAAGGAAACCACAAGGGATTTTTTCGAGGGTTGCTGAACTTGTCCTCACAGCGAAGGTTAGAGTATAGATCACTCACAAACTTGGACAAAGTATGGATCAGCTGCAATAGAGGCAGAAAAGTAACAATAATACTTATTGTGAGTGATGGGGGTATACAAGATGAAACTGGCTGAGGAAATGATAGATTAGGGACTACGGATGCGTGCCTATTTAGAGAGTTATGTCATTGTCGGTTATGGCTGATTGCAGCTCCCATTTGTTTGTGAAGCTATTGTATTTGTAGTTTAAATATGACAAAAGGCGAGAAAATCAAATGTTTTTCAGTCATTTCTTAATCCTGGCAATGAAATCATATTAAAGAGATTTCCTGAAATCATTTGGCAGTGTAATAATAGTCTTTGGCTGGTGAAAGGGACACTGTTGGGAGATAAACTGTAATATGTGGCAATCAAACTAGTTTATATGTGAAAGTTTATCTGTAAGCATATATGATGTCTGTAGCTACCATCTTAGTTCAACAATTATTTGTAGTAGGGCTATACATAATTTGCAGATGTAATTTCCTAAAAGTGAATAATAATTACTCAGGTAACCAAATTGACACTTTGTATATTTTAATTCCTTCTGCACAGGGATCAATTTTATTGCCATTGATTTGCAAAACACATCACTGAATGAAACGATACACATACAAAGCAAAACTCTGTAAAAACAACACTCGCATATTGGGATTTTTGGCATGGTTAGCAATATAACAACACATGTTCTTATTAATAATTACTGCAAACTTTCCCCCGGCCTCAACGAAAACCCACACGTATCACTTGGCCATCTTTGGATAGTACGTGACAGCCTGTCAATGACCTCATTTAAGCATTTCAAAGTAAGAGCGCACATTTATCTATGAAAATTTTAAAAAAGAAGAAAAAAAAAATCAGCAATAAGTAACGTAAATGTATTATTTAATTACGTTAATGTGACACAGTAGATGTGTATTAGTGTGGGTTTATTTGTTACGTGTATATTATCCAGCACACACTTTTGTGTAGCCTATACATTTCTGTTTGAGTAGCTCGATTAAAGGCAGGATGCTTGCGGGCAACTTTCAGGCGATGGACACTGAGGCCCGGCCACCTTTTATGTGTTTCATTTATTTTTTCAGGTGGGTAGGGTAAACATCTTATTAGTAGTGGACCTCTAGTTGTAATGTCTGTGTAGAACTGCACCGCAACGTTTAGCCTCCATTGTTTCAGTTATAGGCTACGTTAACTGTTGGAAGATATGGCAAGTAGGTCTTTGATTGAATGGTTGTTGTAGTAATGGACAGCAGGGTAACACTTTATAATAACCATCATTAATAAATGTTAAAGGGACTGTTTGTAAGTCCTAACACGTATAAATCATTGCTGGTCGGTGTCCCATGCGTGCTCGCGCGTGGCTACGCTGTTCAGACTCAGACTCCAGCACAAACTACACGGAAGCACCAAAACTGCAAAGTTATATATCTAGCGAAGCCCATCTGTTAAACAGTGTTAACTCTTCCTGCTTCGGCCTCCCAACCGCGGCCAGAAGACAGCGGGGAGACCGTAGCTTTGGTCTCCAGGGCCGGAGTCTCCGCTGTACTCTGCTCCTCTGCCTGCTTGCCTTCACTCACGCACCGCGCTCGTTCTCACTCGCTCAGCTCGCTCCACCTCTCACGTGCATGAGCACACACTCCACACTGCAGAAGAGTTAGTTTAGCTCTGAGAATATCTAATGAATGTACAGTGGAAGTTTGTGCAGAAATAAATGCTGCAGCTCCTCCAGACCAACAGAGGTTTCCCGTGTCTTGTGAAGTGACGGGGCTCCGGTGCGAGTAACGTTATCGTCTCCGACCAAAACTCCGGTGTCTCCGCTGTTCCTTCTGACCGCAGTCGGTTGGCCGAAGCAGGAAAAGCCAACACTAGGATCAGCATTGATTCATGAAGAGACCTTGGTCTGGTCAGCTAACATTACTGCCAAGCAGCTGAAATATAGAGTGATATTGTGGTTTTAGCTGACGTGTGACGCCTCACTGTTTTGAGCGATGCTCGTTCATGTCTATGTAGAGCGAGCACAAGCGCGAGCAACAGGACGTTGACTTAACGGCAACAGGTGTCGCTGTTAATAAGCAATTTCTGATTCTTACATAGAGTCCCCTTTAAATTGATTTTTATTTTACTGTTATCAAACAATTAAATGATAATTAACATGTGTAGAAATGTATAAACTAATTATCTCATGTTACACAAACCATTGATAAAATAACAAATTATCGCATTGCTCATAATTAGTCAACGTTATTACCATTTCATTGTTTGTAAAATTACCTTTTTGCTATTACCTAATTAACTATCAATGTATTATTCATTACTGATGGTTATTATAAAGTGTTACCGACAGCAGTGAAGCAGTGGCTCTACTCTTTTTTTTGCCTTTTGATAGTATATTGTTACTGTAGGACATGATATCCATCTACACCCAGTGCATGATATGTGTGTATCTCACATACTGTACGGGTTCAGTTGCGCAGCAGAGTGGAACGGCAACGCTACGAACTGAACCTGCGTGGACCTGAAGTGAGGATTAGGAAGAACATTTTTGTTCTCTTAATGAGGCCAAATCAAACAGTGCAGTCATCTCTGTTGCCCTGAGCGATGCTCATGTTGGCTGAATGGTTCCACATGTGGGAAACTTTATCTCTATTAGCATTCAGTCCACTAAATTCAGAGAATGGAGTAGAGAAGGGTAAGAAAAAGAAAGATAAAGACAACTAGGACATAAATAAAAAACAGCGGGGAGATGCCGAGCAGGTGCCCAGAAACATACAAACACCGTTATCCCGGATGAATTAAACCTGTGAAGGACAAACAATATCTTAACAACAAAGAGTTGAGTCAGGCTGATCAGGCCCTGCTGCCCAGAACGATCACTGACAGACGAAGTACAACAACATACAGACAAACAACTTAACCCTCCTGTTACTCAACATTTATCTCAACCACCATCACAATCCGTTCTCTCTTAGCCTCCAGTGGACACGTTACCTTTAGAGAATGGAAAGTTATTATGGTCCCTGTCCCCACTTGAACTGTATGGGGACAGTTGGAAAGACTTGGATGTGACCCACTTGCAAGCCTACATTGGGTTGCTCATTTTGGCAACAGTTTCTAAGTCAAACGGTGCATAATATTGCAATAGTGGTACGAGTTATTTTTTTTGTCGAGTGCTTTAAGAGCTGGTTTAAAGACTAAAGCCTGGTCTAGCATACTGCAAAATACATCGCTTTAACCGTCACATACTGCTGAGGAGCGCAGTATGCAGTATGTTCGTCAGTAGTATGTAGTGGGTGGTTTTGAATACAGCCTATGTCTCTCTTTTGTTCTCTTCTGCTTTCACTCTGGTTTTCACCTTCACCTGGATTTCTTCTAATTCTCTTCCTGTATTTTTTTTGCATTTCTCTCTAGCTGAGGTGTCAAGAGAGGCTGGAGGAAGTCTGACATCTCTATTGGTTCAGCCCATCTCTGCCTCCCTGGCAAAAACGTTACTGTCCTCTCCACCCACCGGGCTGGGAGACTCCTGTATTCCTCTAGCCACGCCTCCCGACACAGGTAAATACACAAAATACAGTTGTTTTTATCAACCACATCATTTGACATTCTCAAAGATAAACAAGTCAAATATAAAGATCACACATGAAATTCCTCCACAAATGTTTCATCCGAATCACTTGTTTGGCCAGAAATAATATAATGATAATAATGATAAAAAAATATATTAAAGATCCCATATCGTGCTCATTTTTAGGTTCATACTTGTATTTTGTGTTTCTACTAGAACATATTTACATGCTTTAATGTACAAAAAAAATCTTTATTTACCTCATACTGTCTGCCTGAATATACCCGTATTTATCCTCTGTCTGAAATGCTCTGTTTTATTGCATTTCAACAGAATGGCAACGGAATTGTGTTGCCTGGCAACAGCATGGGTCCATGTTTATTTACTGTCAGCTGATGCTATTTACATACACTGCAACCAGTAATAAACTGGGACACATTTAGAATGTTTACGTTTAAAACTGTGTAATGATCTAAATATTGTATATTTGTAACATCACAAATGGACACAGAAAACGGCTTGTTTCAAACGCACAATTTCTGAATATGGGCAGTGTGTATTTTTCCGTATATTGAGTATTTTGACAGTATTTTGACAGTATTTATATAGCACTTAAACCTGCTTTATAATATAAAATACATGAAAATCTCACTTTTTAACAATATGGGACCTTTAAGTGCATAATAATTAATGTATAATTCTAATAACCAACATTTGACATGTTGTCCTGTAGCTTAAGTCGACTGGATTGTAGTTTCAGTAGTAAAGTGTTACAGCCGGTAGGGAATTTGTCCGTCCAGTCTATGTGCTTTGTGGACTTGTAGAAGAATTAGCATTATGTCCTCCATGGTGTCTTGTGGGGGCACTAGGGGAGATACAGGGGGACAGGGTCACTGTCTTTGTACCACCACAATGAAAGCTGTGACCCCATTCTAGTAAGTCAGTGTGTTCTTATCGTTTTTTTTGGACTCCACCGAGGTCAGACCCAGCCCTGTTCGTGATTTCCATAGCTGAAATATGTAAAGTTGAAAATTTACAGTTTGGTGACAGAAGACAACATCTCTGCTATAACCTCTCCCACTCCGGCGCCCTCAGCCGACTTTACTGTTTTTCAGAGGTTGTAGCAGGCTCAGTTTTAGAGCTATAGTGCAGGTACTAGTATCACATGAAACTAGAAAACTTAAGGAATCCATTGGTACAAAGCATGACAGGAAAAACGCTAAATAATGCTATGAAATTAAGCAAAATTTTGGCGAGGAAAAACTGACATGGTGATTTTCAAAGGAGTCCCTTGACCTCTGACCTCAAGATATGTGAATAACAATGGGTTCTATGGGTACCCACCAGTCTCCCCTTTACAGACATGCCCACTTTATGATAATCAAAACTTTTTGATACCAAATCACCAACATGTTCTCATCCCAACTTGTCACATACTGCCCCCTGGCGTCACGCGACACTTTATTTTCAGCTTCAAAACCCCTTGAAGCAGAAGTAGGTGAGATTGGAGCAAATATGATTAAAAAAAGTTATTTTTAGAAAATGTGGCTATATGGTGACAGTAGTACATGAAACAGGTAACCTGAAAAAAATCATGTGCCTCTGTGTCCTCCGGTGCTCCTAACGGCATCTGCAAGATTTCACAGACCGGAGGAAAACAAGCAGTAAGAGCTGATCTGAGGTCTGCTGTCCAGCTGCCGTCTATGAGAGCCAGCTGTCAATCACTCGTGAACTCTGACCAAACGGTCAAACTGGGCAGCGCTGATCAGATATGAATCAATATTATGTTATGTTAAAGCCTATTTCTCTCCTCAAATGTTTTCAGAATCATCTTGTAGTGTACGGTTTAGCTGTAAAATGAGAAAGTTTGTGACGCCGCCGCCATTGTGAAATCTATGGAAGGAACACCAAGTTCCGGAGCACAGCCAATAGGAACGCTCTCTCTCAATGAGATGACGTGTGATTGGTCAAAGTCTCCCGTCACGGGCTAGATTTTTTTAAAGCCTGAAAACAGCCAGGAGGAGGTGCAGAAGTCTAGTTATCTTTCAGAACACTTGAATTACAATATGCTGAAAGGTTATTATGGAATTTTTTGCCCAATGATGCCAAAAATATACTGCCTAGTGAAGCTTTAATATGCAAGCATGACAATCTTGGATATGGAAGTGAGAGCACTGAAAAACTCAATAAGTACACAAACCAACAAAATAACAATTGTTAAAATTGTAGGTTCAGGACTTCACTTCTATCTGTCTGAACTGTTTTTGTATAATTTTGCTATCATATGTAAACGGATCACCTTACCACCACCTACCTCTGCTAACACATCAGTCACACTGCATGGTGACTCAGTGAGTTCATAACCTGGAATCTCCAGCAAACACAGCTCGGTTGAGTCACGGATGTGACCTGACTCCCTCATCTCCACTGCGGCTCTAATGTCGCCTGGAAGTGTTTCAGAAAAAAAGTGTTTTCATGCAACTTCACTTTCTTTGTCTTTTTCTTTTTCTCTCTCTCTCTTTATTTTCTCTCTATATAACTTTCATTAAATCCAGATATTTAACATGATGAGGAATTATTACCCCCAAAATCTGAACTCCCTCTCCTTGCAAAAAAAGCTTATCAACACCCACTTGTTCTGTTAATATACAGGTACATTCACTAATTAATTGCACACTTAAGAGATGTGAGCCACACTCACATGTCCAGTGGACACTCATATCATCCTGGCATAAGTACGCGAAAGAGAAGGAGGGATGAGTAAGTGCTAGAAGTAGACACAGAGGTTGGCCTTTAATGAGTGCTTTTGTATTTCTCGATCAATGCTGTCCTGGTTGACCTCATCCGGAGCTGATTCTTATGACATCACATGACTCCGCTGCTTTGGATGAATATATTTGTAGTAGCAGTGATGGTGCTCGTCTTTACATACAAAACCAGCCCTCCTTCTCACCTCTGGACACCTGGCCGGTCGCTGCTTGAAGAAGACGGAAATTGTCGGACGCCGGAAAGGTGTGGGGGGTTTTCAGGCACTGTTCGCTGAACCGACAGGCACTTTGCGTGAGGGCCTAAAAAATAATACACTAGTTGGAAACTCTCCTTGAAAAATGACAGTAGCAGACATTTCAGCAAATGCCCAAAAACCATGTGTGTTTACGTTTAAGTGACAGCACCCTCTAGTGGCCACAGGAAGTATGACTCTCACCCGAGGGATTAAAAGACGGAGAGTGTGATTTTGTTAAATGGCTACAAAATCAGCAGAGAGAGGTGGATGGGTCAACAAAACATCTGACGTTGACATGGTAAAACCACTGCTCACTTCCAGTGTCCTATTGACATAATCATGACCACGGCCATTCCCTGACCTTAACCAAGAGGTTGTAATATTACCCATGATGATAAAACGGTGTCCATAACCTTAAAGGGACTGTTTGTTCTTACACGTCTAAATCATTGCAGGTCGGTGTCTGCTCAGACTCAGACTCCAGCACAAACTACACGGAAGCATCAAAACCACAAAGTTCTATCTAGTGAAGCCCGTCTGTTAAACAGTGTCAACTAATCCTGCTTCGGCCTCCCGACCGCGGCCAGAAGACACAGGGGAGACCGTAGCTTTGGTCTCCAGGGCTGGAGTCTCTGCTGTACTCTGCCTGCCTGCTTGCCTTCAATCACACACTGCACTCGTTCTCACTCTTTCGCTCCACCTCTCATGCATGCGTGCACACTACACACTGCAGAAGAGTTAGTTTAGCTCTGAGAATATCTAGTGAATGTACAGTGGACGTTTGTGCAGAAATAAATGCTGCAGCTCCTCCAGACCAACAGAGGTTTCCCGCCGTGTCGTTTCCTGCTGCTGGGTGAATAGACGGGGCTCCGCAGCGAGTAACGTTATCGTCTCCGACCAAAACTCCAGTGTCTCTCCTGTTCCTTCTGACCACGGTCGGAAGGCTGAAGCAGAACAACACAGTATCAGCATTGATTCATGGAGAGACCTTGGTCTGGTCAGCTAACATTACTGCCAAGCAGCTGAAATCTAGAGTGATATTGTGCTTTTAGCTGACGTGTGTCGCCTCACTGTTTTGACCGATGCTCGTTCATGTTTATGTAGAGCGAGCACAAGCGGGAGCAACAGGACGCTGACTTTAGCTGAACGGCCACAGGTGTTGCTGATAACAAGTCATTTCTGATTCCTACATAGAGTCTCTTTAACCATAGTGGAGTCAGGTCAGAGAACTCTCTCTTTTGTCGTTCTTGAGGGGAGTTACAAACAACATATTTTGCCGTTTCATTTTGAGGACTTATTAATGACAATAATACGTAGTTATAGTGGTAGTGGTGATATTATCATAGTGGATTCCCTTTAATGTCTCTTGCGTGTCTAAATGCTGCTTTTAGAGGCCTCTCCACTTTTCCAAGCCAGACAGTAAAAAGCTCTTAGCACCTTCAATCCAGAGTGTTTTGTTACTGAGCTTCAAGAGCCCCATATTTTGTTTTACCTGGTCCAGATAAAGAAAGAGCAAGAGGAATAAAGGTAAGGAGGCATGCAGAGATTTCATTTAGTCTATATGTTATAGGCACTTTTACCTGTCACCCAGCAGGCTGGTTAGTGACTCGTGTAGAATGTTACTCTCACTCCATTATTTCAAGTCACTTCTAACACAGTGCAATCCATAAAAAAAGGAGAAAGATTAGCATTCATAGGAACTTATAAAGACCTGCTCTCTAACCCCTTACCTTACTAACCCGTTTATTATATTCCCTTTTTTTATTGTTCTGTAGTTGTACGCTGTCCTCGATCTTTTTGTTTAATTACTTGAACTATTTTTTAATTTTGTTTTTATTGCGGTACAGTTTTGATTGCCTTGAAATGTGACTTGTCTCAGGTGCACCTCATGGTCAGGTCATCACAAGATGAGATGCAGTTGTTAATTAACCTATCGTGAATGAGGTGAGAGAAGCTCTTATTGTGGAAGCCACCAAGATCTTCCTCCCCTCACACAAAAGGAGAATGAATGAACAGATGGAGGGATTGAATAAAAGAGATACCTTCTTCTTATTTCCACATTACTCCTTAAAGGCAATGAAAGACATTTAAAGTATGAGGGGAATCAGCACAGGACATTACAGGCCCCTCAGGGCAAAAATGGCCATAAAATGCATGTGAAAAAAACGACACTATGTAAAGGCACTCCTACAAAAGAGGACACAAGTCAAAATCATTTCTCTCACATTGAAATTAAGGCTTTTCTCCTTTAAATGCAACCCTCATACAAATTAAAACAGAAAAAGTCTGAAAGAAAAAGAAATGTCTAGAGAGAGAGTTTAATTTCCTCTTCCAAAAAGAGATGAATAGATGATAAGAGGTCTTCAAGGATATTTTCCCATCATTCAAATGGAAGGGTGCTGGGTATCTATCTATAAAGCAAGGAATCTCTATTTATCTGTCTGTCTGTCTGTCTGTCTGTCTGTCTGTCTGTCTTTGTGTCTCGAGAACCGCTCATCTGATCGACTTCACCCTTAGCGGGTATCTTGCTGGGTACCCAAGGACATGCAGTGTCAAATTTGGTGTCACGTTCAATATTAATAAACTTTGAATAAACAAGCACACAATGCTTGTTGCAGCAGCACAGCATAAGGGCTCTGCAGACAGACGAGCATATCGCCCACAGTGGGCGACGCTCTCCGAACATGCATGAGCCCCTAACAATGCCGCAAGCAGCAATATCAGGAGGCTATCAGGAGCCAAGTAGTCGACCCGCTCCAACGACAGTGCAAGCAGCAATACCGAGAGCCAAGCAATCGGCCTGTTCCGGACACGCGCTCCGAACGGCCACGTCTCATTGACCTCTGCTCACTTTACAACCAAACTCTTCTTCACTTCCTTGGAGTCAGCAAGAGAAGAATTAGTGGATAGCCAACAGAAAAATCTATTTTTTTATTTTGTGATAAAGGCGGCAAATTTGGTACATCTACTGCATCAATCCATACATTTTATTTCTGCTTATCCAGGGTCCAATACAATGAGGGAATGTATGGTGCGTTTGTGTTTCTCGTAAAAATGTGTAAACAAGACTTAAGGCCTTTACACACTGGAGCTCTTTTATCGCACTTCAATATATTTTTTTCATCATCAGTACTTTCACACAGAACGCGAATATTACCCAGCGAAAAAGCAATATAATTTTTTTTTCAGAGCAAGGTCAATTTTTCTGAGCTTTCACACTGTGAATAAAGGCATCAGCAAATCACGTTGTGCAGAACGGCCGTATTCAATACGTACACTCCTTGGCTCCTTGGTCCGAACCAAGACGGCAAACTTTGATTACTCCTTTCAACCGTGACAAAGGCAGTGCATACCAGTCCCACTCATTCCTTTTTTTTTTTGTTACCTTTCACAATAAAAGATCTAGAAATATACAGTACACTGCATAACTGTTTGTCATAGGGAATTCATATTCACTCAGAGCATTTCACTAAAAGTCTTAGTTTATATAAAAATGTTCATTCCTCAGAATGCCTGACTGTTGCTCTGGGTCGATGGGATCCCAGTAGTTGATCCTCTGTCTGCGCAAATCTATTCAAACCTGTTGTTGAACAAGTGTTACAAGTTCAAGTCAATTGTATTTGTATAGCCCAAAATCACAAATTTGCCTCAGGGGGCTTTACAATCTGTACAGGATGCGACACCCTCTGTCCTTGACAGTGTGACCCTCTCATCGGATAAGGAAAAACTTAACCAAAAAAAACCCCTGAAAAAATGGAAGAAACCTCAGGAAGAGCAACAGAGGAGGGATCCCCCTTCCAGGATGGACAGACGTGCAATAGATGTCGTGTGTACAGAGTAATAACATAATGAAAACACAACATAGACAATCCATATGAAAAAAAATAATACATCTAATGTGAACACGTGAGAAGGTGGATCCAGGAGGATGTCAAGCAGCTTCCCAGCGTCGCCAAACAGATAGAGCCAGAGCAACACGACCTCCTCTCCATGCCAAACAGATTGAGCCAGAGCAACATGACCTCCTCTCCATGCCAAACAGATAGAGCCAGAGCAACACAACCTCCTCTCCACGTCAGATAGGTGGAGCCAGAGCAACACAACCCCCTCTCCGCGCCAGATAGATAGAGCCCGGGCAAACCCGACTTCCTCTCCACGCCAGATAGATAGAGCTAGAGTAACACGACCTCCTCTCCACGCCAGATAGATAGAGCCAGAGCAACACAACCTCCTCTCCATGGTGAATAGATAGAGCCAGAGCCAGAGCGACTGTCAAAAATTGACATCATATTTTTGGTTCATTATGAATTTTAATGGGAAACATTGCAGTCTGTGTGAAGTATGTGTCTTAACAGCCATGTCTCTACTGTTAGTCTGTGTCATTTCTGGCCATAATGTGATGTTTGGTGAGATCTTGCAATGGCCTGATCCTGTAAAGGACTGCTTCAATTGGGATACCAGGCATAGTAGTAGTAGTAGTAGTGGTAATCTTGCCATATTGAGGTGTATGACTGTGTGTGTGGTTAGTGTGTTTATACGTGTGTAAGAGAGAGAACGATGAATGGATACAGTATTAGGAGGTTTCCTGCTTTTGAAAGTGTAAATGTCAGCATCACCGCAGGTCTCTACCACACTGCCACCTTCTGAGCCTTCACTCCCTCATTCTCAGTCCTCTGTCTTTCTCTTGAGCCTCCACTCACTCATCCCCCTCCCTCCATCCTACCCCAGCAGTTTTTTTTTTTTTGGGGGGGGGGCATGTGAGGGAGTCGGGGAGTCGTCATCTCTTGTTGCCAGCATGTTTCCCCATTGTACGTGTGCATGGTCTGTCCATTTCCATTTATTCCCCAATAAATCCAAGCAGCTGGTCAGTGACTGGAACACTGCTTTCTGCTGTTTCCCATGTTGCACAGATAACAGTGTCACACACACACACACACACACACACACACACACACACACACAGGTCATCACTGTTATGCACCCATGCTACACGAGTGAGTCACACAGACAATCAATGATGCACCCCCCCAAAAAACATGTGGTCAAAGAGAGTAAAATAGATCCTTTGGTGCAGGGGGGGGGCAGTTTGTACATGTGTGTGCCACTTTTGCTCAGTATTGTTTTCAACGTAAGGCTTTAAAGGTACAGCAATACAGGATTTAGCAGCGAGGTTGCAGATTGCAACCAACTGAAACTTCTCCCGTACGTGCCAAGCGTGTCGGAGAACTACGGTGGCCGACGCGAAAACATGAAAACATGAAAGGCTCTCACTAGAGCCAGTGTTTGGTTTGTCCGTTCTGGGCTACTGTAGAAACATGGCGGAGCAACATGGTGGACCAACTCCCTATGTAGATATGAAGGGCTCATTCTAAGGTAAAAAACACAACGATTCTTCATTTCAGGTGATTATACACTAAAGAAAATATACTTAAAGTGACAGTAGGCAGTATATTTTTGGCATCATTGGGCAAAGATTCCACAAGAACCTTTCAGCATATTGTGATTCAAGTGTTCTGAGAGATAACTAGACTTCTGCTCCTCCTCATGGCTCTGTTTTCAGGCTTTAGAAAATCTAGCCTGTGACGGGAGACTTTGACCAATCACAGGTCATTTCATTTATAGAGCGTTTCTATTGGCTGCGCTCCGATCATGTGACCGGAACTTGGTGTTCCTTCACCAGATTTGGTGTTTCAGAGCTTGCGAGTGATTGACAGCCGGCTCTCATGGACAGCAGACCTCGGTTCAGCTCTTACTGCTTGTTTTTCTCCGGTCTGTGAAATCTATAAATATTATATAACAATTTTCAGTTTTTTTGATGTCAGATTGTTTTTGGAGTGTCTCTTATTGTCACTTTTGGCCATTTATATATGTTTGTAGAATCTCATTATCTTAATATTTATGTTTTTTTGTATTTTTATTGTTTTTCTATGTCTTTCAGTGGTACACTGTTTTTTTTTATGTTGTTTTGGGTCGGTCAATAAATATCCAAACTGTGTGTCAGAAGCTGCTCCAGCTCTGGCAGAGGTACTGTTGGTTTGGGAGTGCACATTTTGAGTGTGAGCGTGTGTGTTTTTGCCTCTCTGAAGACAGGCATCTGTGTAGACCGAGCTTAATGTACATCCAATGGTTTTGTAAGGCAGGTTTCTTTTTGAAGTGTTTCCATTATATCAAATGAGTTGGAAAGAGGAAGAGAATGGGCGCGAGAAAGGGAGAGAGACAAAAGGGGGAAACAAAGGGAGAGAATGCAAGAGAGAGAGAGTAATCTGTCTCCAATCGATTGGCTGCACCTCTGACCACTCTTGGGATCCAACTATCATTAGTTTCCATCTGTCTGCCTACTTTAATTTTTTTTCTCTCTTCTCAATTCCTTTTCTTCTATTTTTTTCTCTTTCAATTCCCATTCAATTAAGGCTGGGTGTATTGGCTGGCCATTGGTTAATTGCTCAGGGTCCCTCCATGCAGAGCGGCAGACCTTAACGAGATGACGAAGTCGACCTCGCGGTACTCTCAGAATTGCATGTGTCTGCGTCTATATCACCGTTTTTTTTTGTCTGTGTGCATATTTACAGTGACATCCAATTGTGAATATAAAGTTTTACAGGATTACAATATGTGTGCTTATGTGTTGCACAGCACGGACACATAATAAGAATTAATGCTATCAAACTGGTAGAACTTTTTATGTATTTATTTTTGTCGAGTCATCAAATTTGTGACTCGAGTCTGACTCAAGTCTGCATCTCTGCTATTTGAGAGAGCATGTCCACCTCTCTCATCTTTTCAAACTTTTTAGATTGATTAATTCACTGAACAACACACCCTGTCCCCTTCGGGCCTTGCTTGGGGTTTTGGCCCTGACTCTATCTAAGGCTGTTGACCAGACAATTACCAAGCTAGTCCATCACTGCCTCTAACGCGTGTTGCAAGCCCCTGTTTACGCTGGCAAGGCTGATTTACACACAGGCTTAAGCTCGGCCACCCTGGCCACATCAGGAGCGTGGTGGCTGCATTACCTGTTGTTTTTTATTTCAGCGTCCTTGTTAACAGGTTAGAGCAGCCACACAGGCTTTTATTCTGAAATAATTATGTGCCCAACAGTGTTGTAGAATGAATATAGTACGGGTTTTAATTGTGGATTATTACTATTATTTACAAATTACCACCCGTTTCTAAACCTTTTTCTGTCTAAAATAAATATAGATGATATTTATAATGAAATGAAATGGCCATTATGAAAGGCAAACTCTATGAGGAAAGAAAGGGCTGACATAATTTGTAAATTTATAAATAATAGTAATAATCCACAATTAAAACCCCGTACTGTATTCATTCATGGAGCTCTGCAAGTCACTGCATGTTCTACAACATTGTCCTGCATATATTTCAGAATAAAAGCCTTGTGTTAACAAACTGAGGAATTCTGTCCACAGAAAAAACGCTTGAGGGCTTTTGTTTTGAAATGAAGTGTTGATTTAAAAATAAGTTTTCTACAGATATAGACATTGAAACTGAAGTAATGTTGCTGTTATGATGTTAATAAACAGTCAATAGATGACCTTTAATGTCTGTGACATATTCTACAGATGTCTAGACATTAATCTTGAACAGGATAAGCGTTTACAGATAATAGATGGATGGACCTTATTGACAATAAGTTGTCAAAGGCTCCTGAAAAAATGACCCTTCACATGAACTGAGCTGCACTTTAGATTTTTCATGCTTAATGTATAAGCTTGTGTGAAATACAAGGATTTGCTTCCATTTAAACATAAACCGCATTAGTGGGGCCAGCCACTGATATTTGTCATGAAGGCCTGGCTCGCTATCAGTGTTCCAGTTCACCGCAAAGGTGCTGGATGGGGTTGAGGTCAGGGGTTCTGTGCAGTCAGTGCAGTCAAGTTCTTCTACGCCAAACTGGGGAAACCATTTCTTTATGGAACTGGCAAAGTGTGATGTTGAAACAAGAAAGAGCCTTCCCAAAACTGGAGAGCATTGTATTCTGGAGCATTTACATTTCCCCTAAATGGAACTAAGGTGTCCAGCTCAAACTACGATGATAAGGCTAGACCAAAAGCTTGCAAAGCATTTTAGTTATATGTTGGTGTAAGGTCTACCTTTATGTTCATACACTACTACACTATATTGACTTCATTTCACTTTAATGGTGCAGTCTTTTAATCTTTACTGTCATCCTCCTAAATCATAAAAATAAGGCCAGGGGGCGAAAGGTCCAAGTGATGTGCCATTCAGCATCTCTCTCTCTCTCTCTCTCTCTCTCTCTCACAAACACACACACACACACACACAAACAAACACACACACATTCATCTTAAACCAATTAATGCCGTCGAAAAAATCCGCTTCTTTGTCTCGTTTCCTCCTTTCTTAATTTTTGTTAAAACATGCAATTCTTTCTTTCTCTCTCTCTCTCTCTCTCTCTCTCTCTCTCTCTCTCTCTCTCTCTCTCCCCCACTCAGAACAAATGGCAAAAGTGTAACAAATTTCTAGGGCAATTACATTGTGAGGCCGCGGAGGGAGAGGCGAGCGAAGCAGAACAACTTGAAATGACTTTATAGAAAGGACTCCCAGGCCCTTTAATTACACCACTATTGATTGCTGTGTGCAGGTTTCCCACATTCACTTACTGCTTTTTTCTTCTCAACTCTGCATTTAATACCCTGCAGAGAACACCGCTGAGATGCTTCTGAATTTAGACGCTATGATTATATATC
Source organism: Sebastiscus albofasciatus (assembly GCA_916701655.1). Classification (NCBI taxonomy): domain Eukaryota; kingdom Metazoa; phylum Chordata; class Actinopteri; order Perciformes; family Sebastidae; genus Sebastiscus; species Sebastiscus albofasciatus. The sequence continues at coordinate 36,045 of CAKAOI010051465.1, read as the reverse complement.
AGCTCTTTTCATTAGGTGGCACTCGTGGTTTAAATCTCAGGGTTCTGCGGGTGATGCGGTCGACTTTCTTTATTTCAAGATGTGATTAATTTCTCGTGGCAACAGGTGATTTCAAAGCTTCTGATGCCGTCACCGCTGAAATATGCGTAATGTGGTGTATGTGGGGGTGCTAGAACGAGGGTCTTCAACCTTTTCTTTCCTCTGAGAGCTACTTTGACAAAATGAAAGTGACCGAGAGCTACTCATATTTTATTAGTAACGTTTATTCACATCGCTCAGCTCCACCCAAACCAGCTGAATACACTTCTTTTTATGTGAACATTTAGAAAATGTTGATATCCAACACACATTTTGACATCATTAACATCTTAAATTCAGCATTTCAGCTTTTCAATGTGTCAAGCTCACACTATTAAATTCACATCAGATTAATGTCATAGAAAACAAAACAATGTTACTTATTTTACTTGTCCTTATTTTCTGTCTGTCCACATATCACTGTATCACATCACTTCCCTTCACAGTCCCTTCATCTGTAGTTCACATGCATGGATTACATGCATTTAGTTTTTTTAAAGGTCCCATATCATGCTCATTTTCAGGTTCATACTTGTATTTTCTGTTTCTACTAGAATATGTTTACATGCTGTAATGTTAAAAAAACACCTTATTTTCCTCGTACTGTCTGCCTGAATATACCTGTATTTACCCTCTGTCTGAAACGCTCCGTTTTAGTGCATTTTGACGGAATTGTCCATGTTTACTTCCTGTCAGCTGATGTTATTCACATACACTGCAACAGGAAATAAACTGAGACATATTTATAATGTTTACGTTTAGAACCGTGTAATGGACTAAATATTGTATTTTTGTGACATCACAAATGGACAAAAATCCTAACGGCTTCATTCAAACGCGCAATTTCTGAATACGGGCTGAGTGTATGTCTCCGTATATTTAGCGTTTTGATAGTTTAACAGTATTTATAAAGCACTTAAACCTGTTTTATAATGTAAAAGACCTGAAAATCTCACTTTTTACAATATGGGACCTTTAACAATTAGTGAGATGACTGGCACTGCATGGAGTCAACAAGAGAAGTGTATGCCGGAGGGTAACCACTTAAGTTCACTCTTATGGAGTCATTTAAATGTTCATCTGTCAGTCTTGTTCTGAAGTTAGATTTCATGACATTCATGTCAGAAAAAGCTGCTTCACAACGGTATGTAGACTCAAACAGAGCAGACATTTTCAGAGCTGCTTGGTGAAGGTTCTTATAGTTGTCTGTGCTCTACTAGGTTCCAGAAATGCTGTGAGTGCTGTTGAGATTTTAGCTGGACATCATTTTGGAGGTTTATAACCTCCATCTCCATCTCCACAGGATTGACACAGAACAGTTCACGCATCTGTCCTGAAATCTCACCTATATGTCCACCTTCATGAACGGGGTTGGCAATAAATGTCACACAGGGCTCAAGTTTCTCAAAGTCACTTCAATCTGTCTGCAAACTCCTGCCCAAGCTCGGACAGTAGGTCACGCAATACTTGTGTACGTTCACGTGTACGCCAGCTGCCCCTGCATGGCTTTCCAACATCTTTGACACTGAGGGGAAGTGCTGAATCCTTTTTGTTTTTCACTTGCTGAATGTAAATTGAAAAAAACACCACTTTTCAGAGATTTAGCAACAAGCAACATAAGATAGAAAACAGTTCAGGTTTTTCCCTCACAAGTGAATCTTCTCAAACATAAAGGATATCTGCATCTCTGGATCTCGCTGATGCTTGGCGCTGTTGTGTGTGCGTGTCAAACTCCGACACAGAGAGCAGAGGACAGAAGCAGCCGTATTTGGCGCTTGGCAGGTGTTCATTTCAGACCCTGCAGGCATCGTACGGTACCTTCTGTACTGTAGAAAACAAGTATCATCACGTTTTTAGAATTTTGGCTTTGACTTGGTACCGAAGTATCGGTTCTCGTGACATCCCTCTTATCAAATTTGTTTACATATTCTTTGAACCTTTGGCGAGCGACTCAGAAACGGGTCGCAAGCTACTGGTCGCTGGAGCTACTGGTCGCCAGCTACTGGTCTCTGGAGCTACTGGTCGCCAGCTACTGGTCTCTGGAGCTACTGGTCGCTGGAGCTAAAGGTCGCGAGCTACTGGTCGCTGAAGCTACTGTTCGCGAGCTCCAGGTTGCGAGCGAGGGACGTGTTGGAGACCCCCGTGCTAGAATGTAGAAACATTTTCTGATTAGATAGGATCTTTTTTTGTTATGCCCTATAGCAGCTTTATTCATTATTTATCTATGTATTTCAAATGGGTGACTCAGTCCTTTATCTTTGTTACTATGTCTAATACCAGTAAATGACATCATGCTATCACTAATAGGTCATTGCTAATAGCATTTCATAACTTATTCAATGTCAGTCAATTGTCCATGTGTCAATCCGTGACTTGTTGTTGATCTTATTAAGTTTTGCAAATACATAAGACGACCTTGTCTTTTCAAAGAACTCTATAAGCCATAATACATAAACTGAAATTTTGAGAGATGGTGTTTTGGTGCTAAATTAAACTGGTTTGGATCGACAGCCATAACATTGCCATTCAGGATTTTACAAGGGAGAAAAAGGAAAATATCTCCACTTGTGTTTCTCAAAATAAAAAAGAATGGTTTGACATATTTGGGAATATTCTTATGCTCACTTATTAACATGTTTTATAAATGTATATACATCAGTTTGTCAGTTTAACTTTGAAGAAAGTACGCAATTAAGCTTATTTCCCAAAATGTTGATCTATTCCTTCAACCAAACCTCGGCAATCATGTAGGTTGTTTTGGCAGGCAATATCAAACATTCCATTTTGTAGTTTTATCAAGAGGACTTGTTAGAAAAAGTTCTTTTTTTCAGGGTCAGTTGTGTGTGATGTTCCTTGGAGCAAACGGAGGTTAAGTACCTTGTTTAAAGGCCTTTTTTCAGAGACTGAAAAGCTGTGCAGCCTTTCTAACCACTCTGCCACCCTGCTGCCTACAGGGGAAATCATGACGTCTACCAGGAGAAAATGGCACACTGGGCAACGTAGCACTGTCGGTCACATCACAAGTGATTTGAGTCTGATATATTCTGTGAAGTTAGGACACATTCAACATTGATATTTACAGTTTTATAGCTGTTATTTTAAGAGCAGTACTTAGAAAATAATATGGTCAAAACCAAGTATATGGCTGGACCGTATGTGGTCAGTATGTGAATTAGTGGCTAAATTGTTACACAAATAGTCAGTGGTCATGTCTATAATGTTTTATGAACAGTTTTTGTTCCACTTATATCTTAATGTTTGATTGAAAGACAACTTATAATGAAGCAAATGACATTCAGAAATAGTGAATGGAAACATTTACTGGTCACTATATCATACATTTTATACGAGGTGAAAAGGTGGTAGCATGACATACAGTATGCAAGGTTAAAAGTACTTCAGTTTTTTTATTAAAGCACTTGTATCAAAAGCATTCATCATATAAATGGTGTTCAATATACAGTATATGTTGAAAAAGTTTATCAGCGTTGAATATCTCCTGCTGTCATCACTGACGTTGCTGCCGTATTTATTCCTAGCATATCCTGGCACTGATCGATCCGAACTCCATTCAGAAAACAAGCATTTTAAAAGTTGTTTGCTTTTTGTCTCGCAGAGAGACTTGACAAAGCACGCATTCTGTCTTTTTACAAATCGACATCATCATGTCGTTGTTTCGGCATCATTTTGATCCGTTTATTGATATTAAATCACAGCACAGTCTGTTTATTTTGTGTTCATGCCGCAGTAGCGACGTGTGGCTTGCTAGATACTGTCAGTTCAATGGCGCTGTATGTGAATACAGCTCGCCGCCGGGTGATGTTATGAACCCAGACATGACTGCGTTTAGTTTTCTGACATATCTGGAAACTTCCACAACATGTACAAAGCAGCAACAGTGGTTATTTCTTCTATGGTTGATGGAGGAAAGCAAGGCGAAAATTTGCTTCGCGCTTGGTGCGAATGTACGGTAACACAATACGAAGTAACAGCATGATGTAACTTAAACGAATATAAACAATAGCACATGTACAACAACAGCACTATGTAATGATACATTGAACTGCTGACACGCTCCCCAGAAAACCGTACTGTTCTCTGTCTTTTCATTTTGAAAGAGCAACGGCCAATGAGGAAACTCCAACAGTCGGCCGACCAATCCTGTAACTTCATCACTCAGTCACTCACTCAGTGACAGACTGTTGTGTTTGTTGGGCTGGCCCTCTGCGGTCCAGCCAAAAACTGTCTGAGAGGGGATATGGAAATATCAGCTTTCACATTTCATTTAGCTTGTGAAAATCAGACACGTACTGTAGTCCCTTTTAAATATGTTCATCAACTCTCACAACTTAACTCGGAGTCACCCCCTCACCTGTAGAAGCAGCCCTACCTACGAACCCATTCATCATGAGGGGGAATTACTCACTGACAAATCTCTCTCGCTGCTTTCCGTGAGTACGTCTGCAGTTTGAATACACAAACGGGCCCACATGTTCCATCCCTGCTCTTTAGCCAAAGTCATTTGTGGCAATGTCAAAAGTGATAAATGGGTTATGTGGCGCCTGTGAGAGAAAGCAGTGAATTTGTGTAATGTATTAAAGAGGAGCGAGAGGGCGAGGAGGCAGGCGGGCGGGCGGGGAGGGATGGAGGGGATGGAGGGATGGAGGGTCGGGAGCGGAGCTGGAAAAGTGGGCTGTCATGCTGTAGTGCTGTGCTGTAGGCAGGGGACCTCTGTCACACACAGTTTGAGCCCCTGCTTCACATCTTTACTGGCACCTCGTCTGTATTTCCTTCAGATATCCAGCCATCGGCCCCCCCCTAGAGCTCACAGCCGTCCAGCAAGGCAGCAGAGCTGGCAGACACAATATCCAGTGACTGCTCTGTCAAATGCATCGTATGGCACTATACAGTGTGTGTGTGTGTGTGTGGTCTTGTTTTCTATTTCAGACCTTCACATAAAAGGACACTGTTTCTATTTGAAGTCATTTTGGTTGTTCCCCATTTCTTTATAGGGGTCATTTAAGAATAAGGTGAGAAAATGCTTATGTTTTTAATGTTCCTCACCAAAACATATTGTGATGTCTAAAAAAATTGCCTTCCTTGTCAAACATCTTTCTGAATTTCTTAAAACCTCGGCCAATTACCTCCACCAAAAAAATCAGTCAGTAGAAAAGTGTGAATCTGTCACATGGCTTGCATGCAGTTGCAATCAGAAGATATTTATAGGTCTCACCTGCATATTCAGGCACATATACGTATGTGCAGAGACATCCCATTGTTCCGACAGACCATTATTCCAATACCCCAATAGTCTGAAAAATGTCCTATTGGACTAAAAGCTACCTACAAGTTTGTTTTTTTTGCCATAAAGGTTTGGAAAAAAAGGAAAAATGCAGAGAGGGTTAGAGTGAGTGATGTCATCACTCTAAAGCAGCGCAATACACACCCGTTATAAACTCGGAAAAAGTCTGAAAACAGCATAAAACATAAGCTGTGATAATTCAAACACCGTAAACGATATCAAAAAGTTGACTTATACCTTGATAGTTCAAAGTCTTGTGACCGGTTTAAAGTTCAAATGAAGTTGGTAGCTGAAAGTATGCAGAAGCAGTAGCATTTCAAAGTGGTGTATGTTTAAGAGGATTTGAAGATGTTCTCCATTGAGTTACACTGTAAAAACAAATGTGACAAAAGCTTAATATTTTAAAAAGTATAAGGGGTAGAAACAAGAAAAGAAAATGGTGAAAATCATGTTGGACATCAGTATGACTCTATACACTTTGTGTTATACATTTTCTTTCCTTTGCCTCCTTTGCTCTTAGAAAATATGTTTTGTAGAAAATGTAATGCCATAGGGATTAATCAGGGATTATGGTATTTAATCAGTGTAACAGAAACATGTATATTGAACGTATCTGCAAAATGTTCTCTGTCAACAAATTTCATTTCTTTTCCTAAATGTTTTGGGCCAAAGTGGCCGGTAGAGTGAATGAATCAGAAAATCATCCAAAACCAACCAGATGATTGGCTGGCGATTGGTTTTATTTTTGCACCCTGCAGTTGAAAAGCATGTTTTTTTAACTTGAGTAATCACATACTGTGGATAACTTTCGGATTGTTTACCACCGGTTTTCTTTGATTTCAGTTGAGCAGGTTAACTATTGACTCTAAATTGCCCGTAGGTGTGAATGTGAGCGTGAAGCTCATCTTAAAGTGTGTCATTTCTTTTTTCCTAGAACGAAAGAAGATCACTCTGACTGTTAGAAACCAGCTGTCCTCCAAGAAGATCTACAATGTCGTGGGATACCTGAAAGGAAGGAGAAACCCAGGTTTGTACAAATGCTCCAAAGCTTTGCCTTAAAGCAAAAACTGTTTCTCAATATCAGTATTCGACAGAGTGGTGAGACACAAATATAATAGTTTCAATTCTTTCAGCTTCAACCATCTTCATGATCTTGATTTAAGTCTTGTTAAAATGTTGATTACTTTTAGCCACATCTTAGTCATGTATTGGTGATAGTTGTAGTCAACAAAATACTTGCTTGTTCATTTAAAATACTATTCATTCATTATATTCACCAGCTATTCTCTGCCATTTGGTGCTGGACAGTTAGTGGACAGTGGATTTAAATAAATGTTTTTTTCTTTAACCTTTTTTTTCTTCGTTGTTCTCCTCCACTGTCCCAGTCCTGAGGTTTCCAAACACATTATGTCCTTTTAACGATTAAATCCCCTTATAGCTGTTTCTGCCCCTTATCCTTTTATAATACTCATTCTGCAGAGGAGACCCTTTATCTTGTCCTTGCCTCGCCCCCACAGCCGCCCTCCCCTCTACTTGTAGCAATGTGTAGCTACTGTACCTATCCTTCCTGTCACTGGTGGAAAATTACCTTGCTGATTTACAGTGTGATATTAGGCAGTCATAATGGGACACTAAAGCAGATAATATGGGCCACAAATCTCTGGGAGGAGCGACGCTTTAACTGGTTGTTGGCGTTTGATCATATGTCTGTTCCGGGCTCATTTATCTTGACCCTAAACAGAATGAATGTTCACAAAGGTTTTGACTCATACAACCCACAACAAGTATGGATGGCCATTTTTGTATTGTTGTATGCAAGCAATTGCTGTTTGCTTTAAGAAGGCATATTTAAGGTACACGTATTTTAATAATGTTGCTGTCTTTCTATCGTTTTACCGGTGGCTTGCCTTCCCAATATTTTTCTTCAAAATCCCGACCATTAATTAATTATAGTTTTGCAGAGGCATGAAATGATTAATACAAATATAGCTTCACCTGGTTTCTATTTAGTAGTCTTGACATGATTACATCTTTAGCTGTGTAAAGCCTCGTCCACACTGGGAACGTCAGCAGCCGACCTACAGCTGGTCGCAGCGCACCACGACAGAGGAAATGTGGCCTGCGAGGGCCAGCCAGTGCTGGGGAGAGGTCCCACGTGGGGATCCTCTCCCACACCGAGCGACCGTCCCTGACCCGCCGAGTTGAATCCCCCCGGGCGGACTAAGTGGACCCCATCCGTTGAGAAGTGTAAATTTCGGGTTCATCCTGAAACTGTGGGAAACACTGCCTCAGACAAAGTCAGACGAAACTGCCTCATTACTGCGTGCGGCACTTCATTCAAGAAGGAAGCGGGGTGGTGTTATGAGCTTTTGCCGGAAGTTTGAGGATCCAAACTGGTTAAATATTTGAAAAAAACCCACAAATGGAGGTAAAGGGTGACCAAAAGATTGATTTATGAAAAAAAAAGAAAAAAATGCCGAATACAAGTTTTTCGCCTGACAGCGACGATATACTCCCTCCATCGTGTCTGCAGATTGCTCTTGTGTTATACCCAACCCCAAATCCACAACTACAGTGTCTAATGAGGGATTCTGTATAGATATATCACTCCTCGAGCTGAGGGGAGCTCTATCTGAGCTGTGTGCTTCTAGAAAGAATAGTGAAGGTAGAGTCATTTAGATTGAACAGAACCACAAACCTGAAGAAATCAAACCAATCTGCTACTGTGGTACAGTAGGCTACTGAAAAGTAGGTGCCTGCTTAATGATTTTTCTGGCCTGGGGGCAACTAGAACATGACTAAATGTATGTAATGATTTATTTATTATGTGTTTTTTTATAAATGTTTCATTTAAACTTTGGTGTATGAATCATATAATGAAAATATATACAATTAAATATTCAAAAATAAATAAAGCAAATTGCACTTTCACATATGATTTGAAGCAGTCTACAGTAATGGTTGATTTACCCTGGAAGCTGCTCTCAGTGCAATAATATGTTGTCAGATTCTCAGGCTAAGCTAGCAGGCTTCTCTAAGCACCTCTTTTCTCAAACAAAGTCATCAGCTCTCTGTGTTGGAGTGATGAGCTTTGCTCTGTTCTTCCCCTTCGCCTGCAGGAAGCTGCTTTGTGTATCCGTATTCAACATTCTGTCTTTGTAGAAAAACGTAAGGCACACAAAGGAGCCTGGAGCATTCATGTTTGTGTGCACTGTATCAAGATGGAGAAAAGTAAATGGGGGAATATAGAATTATAAAATGAAAATGTATATGTATAATACTATAGCTTAGTGAAAGCATCACAACATGGTATTCGAGTACAGTGTGTGGTTTTCCTAGGAAATACACAAATGCATGAAGAAGATTTATATGTCCGCTTTCCATGGTGTGTGGACTTGATGATTCATTTTAACACAAAAAAGGGAAAAACAGGTCATCTTTTCAAACAAGATATTATTAAAGGGAAGAGTCTCACAGTACCAAGAATTAACAGTAGCCTACATAACATTAGCAATGATTGATTGTGTCCCTGGAGTTAAATGCAACACGGTAAACCTGACTATCAATACACTAAGGAGTAAGTGAGGAGTAAGCAATAAGGAAGACAAACACCACTGACAGGCCTAATCTCTGTACATCGCTGCATCACACAAGATGAGGAGTCATCAGGTCACTGCTGTAGGCTCACCAGCCTCAGTTTGATATAGGAAATCAATCATATCATACAAATTGCCACCTGACAATAACAAAAAAACAACATTTATTTCAAGGTCCCATGTTGTAAAAAATGAGATTTCAATGTCTTTTATATTATAAAGCAGGTTTAAGTGGTATATAAATACTGTTAAACTATCAAAACGCTCAATATATGGAGAAATACACACAGCCCGTATTCAGGAATTGTGGGTTTGAAACAAGCCGTTAGGATTTTTGTCCATTTGTGATGTCACAAATATACAATATATAGATCATTACATGGTTTTAAACGTAAACATTCTAAATGTGTCCCAGTTTATTTCCTGTTGCAGTGTATGTTAATAACATCAGCTGACAGGAAGTAAACATGGACCCAAACTGTTGCCTAGCAACGCAATTTCGTTGCAATGCACTAAAACGGAGCGTTTCAGACAGAGGGTGAATACAGGCACATTCAGGCTGACAATACAAAGAAAATAAAGGTGTTTTTTGAACATTACAGCATGTAAACATGTTCTAGTAGAAACACAAAATACAAGTAAGAACCTGAAAATGAGCATGATATGGGACCTTTAATTGAAGTTTCAGGATTTGGGAATTTTGAAGTCCTTAAATTTAAAAAAAGGAATAAAAGTTTTGCATCGCCCTGGTTCCCTCAATAAAAAGACAATGGGATTTTTCCATTGGATTTTGGATTATTGCAGAATGTTAGCTACACAAACACACAAGTTTATGATACTTACACGTTTTTGTTCAGTAAGATAATCTCCACAACTGAGCGCCACTTTTATCATTTTTGAGGTGTAAATACAATCACCAGAAGTGAAACGCTAACGTTAGGCTCTAAACCAACTACACCACGGTCGCATGAGCACGAGTATAAACAGCGAGACGGGAAATGTGGACGTGTCGGCGTGATGACTCGTTAAGTAGTCTCATTTAGCCATTTGTAGGCAAACACCTTTTTTAAGACACGTAACTTAAAAATTCACGAGTGGGATATTTACCGACAAGTTTTATGTCGTAGAACAAAACGTTAAAATCTCTTCAGCTTGTGTTCACCACAGACCTTATTTTAGCCATCTAACTAAAACTGCGACGAAATTGCAACAGAATTGCGTTGCTAGGCAACAGCTTGGGTTCAAGTGTACTTCCTGTCAGCTGATGACATTCACATACGCTGCAACCAGGAATAAACTGGGACACATCTAGAATGTTTACGTTTAAATCTGTGTAAAGGGTCTAAATATTGTTTATTTGTGACATCACAAATGGACAGAAATCCTGACAGCTTGTTTCAAACACAGAGTTTCTGAATATGAGCTGTGTGTATTTCTCTGTGAATTAAGCGTTTTGATACTTTCACAGTATTTATATAGGACTTAAGCCTGCTTTATAATAAAAAAAAAGAAAATCTCACTCTTTTGTAATATGGGACCTTTAATACATTTTGACAAAAGAGACCCATACATACATATATGATACATGGGGTACGGTAATATTCACCTACAACCAAATAAATAAATGCACAAATTAATCTTCCCTTTTTTCTTTGTGTTTTATATGTTTTCAGATCGCTATGTGCTGGTTGGCAGTCGTCATGACAGCGACCAGGGAGGCGGGGCTTCAGCCATCATGAATCAGCTCATCGCAGCGCTGACAGAGCAGACCAAACGAGGATGGGTGCCAGACCGTACCACTGTGTTTTGCTCTTGGGGAGGCTCAGCCCTGGGGAACATCGGGTCCTATGAGTGGGGAAAGGTCAGCAAGCACAAAAGCATGTGTTTTATTAAATGTCAGTTTAGGGGTCAAAGATCGCGGCTATGTAAGGATCACCATACACATACAGAAACCTTTTTCATTTTTTTCAGGAAAACGTTCTTCTTTCTCCGACATATTCTACTGTAGGGGCTTGTTAGGAGTTAGCCAGCTAGCAGGTGAAGATAATAGTTGTGTCCATGCGGCAGCTTGTACTGATGCTGTGTGAATACTGGCTAGATTATAATCCATTGAACCTTGTATATATATTTTTTTCAAATGTAAGTGAAAATGGCCACAATTAGAAGAGGAGAGCCAATCCAAACAGGGGGTGTTCCTTCTCTATTCTCCCAGAACAACTTGTAATCAGACTGTATTGTTTTGATTGAGTAGGTCTTATTTATGATTCATTATTCTTATTCTCAGTTAGTCTGGCAATGATTCCCTACAGAATTAGAGTAAAAACATCTGGCTCGGAAAAAAATAAGTTTGTTAAACAGTCTTGGATTCTTACGTATACTTCATGAAACTGGCAGATTACTGTATTTTACAATTTAGGTTTTAATCTGATGATTTTAAATTGGATTAAATTACATTACAAGCAACAGCAGATGACAAAGAGTGGCTGCCAAGAACAATAATGTAATCCTACAAACTGGAAAGGACTCCTTCTGTGGACTTAAGATAATGATAGTGATGATAACGTGATGAGCGTGATAACAACACTTAAGCTATACTGTTATGAATATCAACGAGAGTGTAATGATGGTACCCTCTTTGTGTGTTTGTGTGTGTGTTGCCTTCAGGATAACAGTGTTATCCTACAGAGCAGTGCAGTGGCCTACGTCAGTCTGAACGCTCCAGTTCGAGGGACAGAGACTCTCCAAGCTACGGCTTCTTCAACACTGCTGCAACTCACTTCAGATATACAGAGAGTAAGTATTACTGCTGTTGCTGCTAGCTCTTACCACTACTGCTACGACCACCACTGGAACTGCTATGACTGCTAACATAAATCACCGCAGACACGCAGTGTAAGAGGCAAACTTCTCGACTTTTACTACTACTGCAGCACATCTTAAGGCTGACCCACACTAACAGATTTTCAGAATGTGAGATGTTAGGTTAAATTTAACAGTTTTGTTCTTATAGTGTGTGGTGTGCAACGATTTGGCCAAAACATCACACCACACACAGACAGATTCATTCATGAGTCCCAACATCTCTCGCAATCAAACGTGACTTTAGCGTAAACAAACATGGCGACGACGGGCAGGAAGAATTAGCGATGCTCTACTTTGTGCTGAAAATTCACGAAGGATAGAAGGATTAATTCAATTTTTTTTTCATTTAGTTTTATACGGCGTCAAATCATAACAGCAGTTATCTCGAGACGCTTTTTATATAGAACAGATCTAGATCATACTCTATAGTTTAGGGACCCAACAAGAGATCTCCCATGAGCATTGCATTGTTATGCGCTGTGGCCAGGAAAAACTCCCCGTTTAGCGGGTAGAAACCTCGAGCAGATCCGGGCTCTGGGTGGGCGGACATCTGCCGCGACCGGTTGGGTTTAGAGAGAGAAAGAAGGGGTGGGAGAGGGAGAGACGGAGAGACGGAGAGAGAGATGCACAGCAACCACAATAATAGCACAGCAGCTATAAGAACTAGCAGTGGATGTAATAGAGCGATAATAGAACTATCGGAATTTATAGCTGTAATAATAATAGAAATATAACTAATACTAATAATAATAAAAAAAGGCTGATAATGATGGTAGCAGTGGGTGTCAAGCAGGCAATAGGCGCGGCAGCAGATGCAACCACAATCCAGGTGTAACCCCGATCCATGGATACCTGCGAGACGAGAAAGCACAAAGACTGGGGAAGAAATCAAGTTAGTAACATGCATGAATGGGACATGAATATTTTCAGAAGGAGAAGGAGAGAGGAGCTCAGTGTGTCATAGGAAGTCCCCCGGCAGTCCAGGCCTATAGCAGCATAACTAGGGGCTGGTCCAAAGCAGCCTAAGCCAGCCACCTTGGGCCAGCCCTAACTATAAGCGTTATCAAGAGGGTGTCTGCCTCCGGAACCCAATTGGGAGCTGGTTCCACAGAAGAGGAGCTTGATAGCTGAAGGCTTTGGCTCCCATTTTACTTTTGGAGACCCTAGGAACGTCAAGCAACCCTGCTGCATTCTCTAGTGGGGGATTAAGTCATGGAGACATGTTGAATAAACACTTGCGTTGTTGCCACAAATTATCAAGGTGGTCCTCCCTTTCTGAGCTCCATCTTACTACTACTTTATGCTTTGTGTTTTGCATTAGCTCATGCGTTAGCCTCGGGAAGGGGGGGCCCAAAGGCGGTGTGATTCTCGTGTAGTGTGTGACCGGCATTAGATACTGAGAGTAACCTGCAATATTACTACTATGAGTGCACCATCAGGGAGCTCCAGACAGGTCGGCAGGGTAAAGGCTAGCTCGGTCAAAAATATTTTTATTGTTACCTTTTGGAAATATTAGTCACTACCATGTTTCCAATAATGTTATTGGTCCAGCTTTGGGTCACCCCTAGCCCCTTATATGAGAGAGCCCGCTGATGCAAGAAGGGGCACTTTAGAATTACTTCAATTATTACTGCAGCTTACTTCAGATTTAAAGAGCAACTAGCAATACTACTATTTCCACTACTGCTATTGTATCTATTACATACACAGCTACTAGTGCTGTACTACTTAAATTACAACTGCAACTGCTAGCACTATTATCAAAATACCTGTACTGTTATTACCATTAGTGGTAGTACCATTACAATTACATTACTATTACAATTAGTCCTGCTTCTATTATCGCATCGAACCTCAGTTATGTACAGTGTAACCAGACAGATGACAACTACTACTTCCTCTACTACAGCCATTAGCGCAACTCGTTGCAGATATATAGGATAACTAGAGATATTAATGTAAATGTAAAATCAAAATCTTTTTTTTTTTTGTCACACATTGCATTGTACACAGTGAAATTGAATCCCTGCATTTAACCCATCCTAGTATTAGGAGCAGTGAGCAGCTACTATACAGCGCCCGGGGAGCAGTTTGGGGGGTCAGTGCCTTGCTCAAGGGCACCTCGGCAGTCTCCAGTGTCTGTTTGGGTACTTGAATCAGCGACCCTCCAGTTTCCAAGCCAAGTCCCCTAAGGGCTGAGCTAGTGCTGCCCCCATTAAGACAATGCAAGACACGATAATTTACAGTATTTACATTACAGGTGATAACCATAGTGTGCATGGATTTAGTCATTTCTGACCAATAGTATAGTTTAATAATATTTAGTATCAAAGCAACATGTTTATGCTCTATGATGCAATACAGCAGTGGTTGTCAAACTTTTTACACCACGTACCACCTCCGAAAATATTTGACTCTCCAGGTACCACCATTATGACCAGGGGTGGGCAATTCTTTTTCCTTGGGGGGCCACATGAGAAACCCAGATTGTTGCCGGGGGCCAAACTAATTCTGTCAGACGTAACCTCTATTTTATTATTATATTAATTTATAGAAAACATACTGTGCACTTATTTTTCAGCATTTTTTTTACACTGAAAATCACTCCAAACAGCATATTATTAAGACAATGACATTATATGCAGGAGTTTTTGAACCGTACAGTACTGACTGACATTTTACGAGATTACATTTATAATTTACCTTCGCCCAATAGTCATCTTTCCTGAGTCGACTTTGAATGCATCATAACAATAACTCAATGGCACCTCCGTTAACGTTAGTAGCTCCGCTATTTAGCCAGTCAGGACTGGGCTGCTAACAGCTAACGTTACTAACTCTCCTCCTGCTGATTTCAACACAGGTTTGTTGTTCGGTGTCGCTTTATCAGGGAAACAATAGGGTGTGTCCCCTCAGGTTTAGTAGCGCCATGCTGTTGAGCGCTTTTTTTTCTCTCTTCATCGTGGCTCCGGTCCCAAACAAACTGAAACATGATACGCCGTGTGTATGCGTCATTGTGCAGCGTAACTGTGGGAAAGCATCAATACAGAGGAATCGATAGTCAGAGATTCCTCCACGTACCACTAGAGAGAGCACGCGTACCACCAGTGGTATGTGTACCATAGTTTGAGAACCTCTGCAGTACAGCATATAGTAAAATGATACATTATGTTTTTTACTACTCTTTCTGTTGAAATATTATTATCATATATCATTTTCTTCATTGCCAGGTGTGCTGCCCCAATATTAGGAAACAACCATTTTGACTTTTTCACCCGTACCACGCTTATTTTATCTCCGTCAGAGTTCCTAAATTTGCTCCACTTTGCTCTCTTCAGCTCATTGTTCTCCTGACGCTCTCTTTCCTTGTGCTCCGCTTTCATTCATCTATCTCCGCACATCCTCGCTCTCTATAACAGGCCGACATGATAGTTAACACGATAATGAGAGAAACATAATCACAAGAAATGGTGGAGACTTTGACTGTTTCTTTAAAGTGTGTCGCCTGCTCTGCGAGAGGGGGAGGAAGCCACTCGCAATATGATCTAAATAAAACTAACTTTGCTCTCACCCCCATCCCACACACACTCCACATTCACACACAATCTGCAATAGCCATTCTACTGATTAAGTAGGCTATAGCGGCTCTATGATTCAGCCTCCCAAACTGTCTCTTTATTCCAACCTGGGGGTGTTTTGCAGATATGTTCAACCCTCGCAGACATCTTCTTCCGAAACTTTCACCATGTCTTTAAACTTTGAAAACTTTTGCCTTTTGAAAAAAAAAAAAAAAAAAAAACACACCTCATCGTCACTTTCTCTCATGTCCTTCCTCCGCCTCCTCCTTTTTTTTCTCCCTTCTCCCTTAAGCACTACATCCCTCTCTCCCCACCTTGCTCCCTCTCCTTGTATCACCTCTTAATCTCCTCTTTCATCAGCAGCAAGCGCTGCATCTCTCTCTACCCTCTCATTTTCCTCATTAAAATCTGCCTCTTACTTCTCCTCTTGTCTTCTCTCTTTGTCTCTTCAGGTAATGCTGTACAGTATTTTTTATTTGTGTCTTTAGGTTAGTCATTCATCCCTCAGGGGAAGATTCATGTTCTTGCCGGGAAACCTACATGTAGGCAGTTAAAAGAGGTGTGAGTGAACAGATCATACAATGCGATGTCCCTTTATTCCCCTGCTCTACCATAAACTAACTAATTAAAAAGGAATGGCCCGGTCTATACCTGTGACATTCAGCTGTAATGAAGCTAAAGACAGCTTCTGCCAAAACCATATAAAGAGAGGAAGAACAAAAGGAGACAGAACTTTTTTATGTTCTTGAATGAAATATCTTTCACAGGAAAAAAAAACCCCTCAAACAATGTGTGCACACACTTGAAACTATACTTCTGCTCTTTCTTTTCTGTCAAATCTATTCATTCTGTTGTGCTTCCTGTTAAATTTTTTCTCGCTCGTAGCAGCTCTGATATTGTCTTCTTGAAGGATTACGGTTTATTTAAACCTTATGCTCGGACGTCATTCTTACCGGTCATAAATGCCTATAGGGGACATTAGTGCTGCTGTAAATACTGCTATAGGAAAGAACTTACATGTATATGCAGCGTGCTTCAATTTGATTGTCTTTCTCTTCATTGCCCAAGGGTGATTTCTCACTCAACTCAACACATTTCTATTCAAATCTTGCTACCTAGAGTGTAATTACCTATACATTACTCCATATGCCCACTTTGACTGTTAAGAAGTGCTAACGCTAGCTTACGTTTGATGGATTTGCTTACGTTAGCTAACGTTGCCACAAAGCTATTGTGGTGTCATCCAGCTAACTTGATGGAGTTTGACTACATTGATTTGATAACATTAATTTAAAGAAATGAATTTGCCACAACTCCTCAAGACCCAAGCCAAGCCCCCGTGTCCCGCCGGTCAAAGTAAAGGTGGTTGAAGTTAGCAACCGCTGTTATGGTGGATCAGCTATTCTCATTTTATTGACAAGACGCTCACCAGACTTGACCAGCAACCAGACCTCCAACAACAGGAGGTCTATTTTCATTCTATTTATTAAAAAGAATAGATTGTTTTTTTTTTTTCATTTAAATGCCTGGAAGAGCCCAGTCATAAAATTGTCAAATCATATCAATTAATTTAACAAAAATTGCAGTTGCATGCAAGCATGTAGAGATCCTTGAGTTTAAAGTGGCAATCTGTAAGATTTCAGTGCTGGTTGATTTGGTGATTCCCTGATTACTGGTGGTAACAGCAAATGTGGATTAATACTACAGGTCCCAGAATACTTGGGACAGCAAAACAAACAACAAACTATTGTCGTTTTAATAAAGATGTCAGGCAATAATTGTCCTTTTTCCATCATTCTGTAGGCAACTGTGATCTGATGTTATGCTGCTCATGGCATGAATGGCCATTACACCTTGCAATATTGAAAACTGATCCGCTGTCAAAAAATGCCAAAACAAATGACCATTGTCTTGTATTGTAAGCACATTTTTGATTAACGATAGCGGTCAGAGTCAAGCCCACTGACAAAAACGTTGCAGCACTTCCTGTGACTACTTCATAATGAATATCAACTTGTGATTTGCCAGTTAAATGGTTTTAATGTGAAGCAGCAGCCATAGGAAATGTTCGGTTTACATTAGCAGTTACTTAATACAGCATTTTTTTCTGGGAATGTCGCCACGGACACCGAGTTCTAATTATGAGCAATGGAAGTAAAACACACACACACACACACACACACACACACACACACACACACACACACACACACACACACACACACACACACACACACACACACACACACACACACACACACACACACACACACACACACACACTTTCTTTTTAAGGTTGAACACGGTAAAAACAAATGACGTTTCAATCATTCCCGTCCACCCCGTGTGTGTTAAGACTGGAGGATGTCAGAAGGGATTTTACTCTACAGATACGCTCTCCTTTAATCTGGACAGCAGCCGTCTGCACGGCTTCGTCTCAGCCATGTGTCACGTAACCGTAACCTGAACTGAAGCGTTTATTCACGCTTTAAGTCATTATTTTTCCGACAATACGCACGTAAATGCGAGGTTGATGCCCAATAAAAAAGCATTGAATAATGTATTTGTCCGCATTTTGCAACCGGCGGAGCAGAATGTGCTGTGGATCTTTATCCAATCATAATCAACCGTTGTGTAGCCCATAATTGAAATCAAAGTGATCTGACATCCAGCCCGCTACAGTTTCATAATGAACCCAAAATATTTGTACACCTCTCAACTGGTGGGCTGGTTCTCGCCGGGCGCATCATCTGGTACACCATGACCAAGGTCTGCTTGGAAAGGCCCGACCGTGAGTTTTACGGCATCCCCCTCGCCCGGACCTCGCCGCCACCCGGGGCCGTAGAGTTCTGCGGGGAGGGACGGGATTCCCAGCGGGACTGTCAACTGGGGTGGACTGTCTCGTTTACCATGCTTATGCTGTGCATTTGACATCAGCATTCATAACCATACAACCTTTATGATTAAATTGTTTATTAGAGCACAATGTCCTTCATAGATATAGTCTATGAAGCATGCCCCTGGATTCTCAGTGTCCTGTGGGAAACACTGTATTAGCCAACAGTGGGTCATAGGCTCAATCACCATTGTGTTACCTCGTTCGGCAATAGATAGTGACTTAACAGACGTTTATTTAAATGAAAATCCTTCAGATTAGTGCTTTAAATAAACAACAAATTATTATTAAATATGGCTCTGAATTAGTCATCAAATCAAGTTCTGTACTTTAAGCTTTTTAACATCTTCAAATATGTGGTATGGGGCCATCCATTTCTGCATGCTAGTTTAACCAGATAACAGTATCAAACCATCTGTTAAAAGGCACCAGAATACAAGGAATTACCTATGTATTATTATCTATGAAACATCTACTCTGTTAAGAATTTTATGGGGGAGGACCCCCACACCTTCCGTAAGTTGTCCCACCCACATTTTTAGTGCTTCCTACGGCCATATATTACAGTGTCGCCTACATACTATACTTTATTTTCTTTACTCACCGTAAACATTTCAGATTGCAATGAAATGTCAGAACAGTCAGAGGTCTCGATTGTTGTCTGAAAATGCTGACAGACGCATCCCTTGAAATGCGCCTGCATTACTACAGAAATCTAAAACCTGATTCTCTAAATTTGGGCTTGTTAGCCAACTGAGTTATACGGAGAATGTTACTAAATCCATCTTCAGACATGTACTCTTAATCAGATGTTATCAGCCAGTCTATTTTGTAGATACGGATCTGCTGATCAATTTAAAGACCAACTTCTTGCTTCAACTTTATGTTGCCATTAATAAGGGAAATTTACATTTGTTTTTCTGGCTTTACCATATTTGGAAGATGACATCCCTATTCTTTGTCATGTCTACGAAGCTCTGAGTAGTCAAGTTTCCATTTATTGTGCGGTACCACTAATCAACGGTGCACAGATTGAACAACAAATCCGTGTTGAAATTGGTAGGAAGAAAGGTAGTTAAGCAGCAGGAGGCATGATAGGAGCAAATATGATTAAAAAAATTTTCTCTCCAGCACAAAGTTTTTAAATTCCTCCAACATTATCAGCTCACACACCAAGGCTAGGTCATCAGCTTTGCCTGCCTTACATCACCGTTCCAAAAGTATTCTTTTCTCCCTGGCAAACTCAACATAAGTCTGGGTAGACGCTCTTTTGAGGTTACGGAAACGTTGTTTGTAGGCTTCTGGCACCAACTCATACGCTCGCAATATAGCGCCTTTAACTTTCTCATAAACGAGGCTGTCCTCCACAGAAAGTGAGGAGCAACCCTCCTGAGCTTTACCAACAAGTTTACATTGTAAAAATATCGCCCACGCATCCCGGCTGGGCATCAAACAAAATACTCACCACGATGGACACAGGAGACAATCTCCACACAAGAAATTCAACCTGTACAACAATCAGCTCTCGGGACGAGCCCCCATTTGTTACGTTCCCCTCCGTTAAAGGTCCAGGGGATGGAGGGAGTAACAAAATACATTTATAAACCCGGGAATGAGAGGACTGGCAACAAGGTTGTGTGAAAATAATCGTACAATTTATTAACAAAACATATGATAACAAAAAGGTACAAACACAAAATGAAAACTTCTCTCTAACAGAAAGCGGAAGTTAAGTACACAACTAAATGAATATGGCCGTAACCTATAATAAAACACTCAAATTAAAACTACTGCTTAAAAGTGCAGCGTAAAACAACCTGAAGGTACTCAACTTAAATCTGCTGCTCCACAGAGACAGCGAATGATCAGGGAGTAAAACAATTTGACACTAGTGCTCCACAGAGTCAGCAAACAATACAACCTTAAACACCACAAAGTTTAAAGCACACCCGTCAACCACTGACGCAACCACGCAACACACACTCTCGGAGATGCTGCAGATTGGCACTGGGCAACTTCTCCTCCATTCTCCTGCTGTTTTATACTTTCCGCCTTGATTACTGATCAGTTGCAGCCGTGTGCTTCCCTGGACTGCAGCTGCACAGGGGAGGAGGGTGGCACCTGAGGAGACAGAGAATAGGGCACAAAAACACAACACACATGCAACAGAGCACGGCACGTAACAGTCACGTTATATTTTCTTACAAAACGTGACATAAAGACATAAAATCCAATTGTTTTAAAAACATAAACTGGTGCTTAGTTTCATTTCATCTACGACATACATGGTTGGCATACTTCATACTTGATTACATTTGATATGGCTTCTGATGTAGATTTAAAGTTTACCTCCATGTTAGAGGCTTGGGTAAATTGGCTAAACCAAGTAATTAGTAGGCTTAAACAATTTAAATCATCAGTAATGTATCTTCAGGAAACACACCTACTGTCAGACGAAATTATGAAGATAAAGAGCAGACGGCCCGGGCAAGTCATTTCATTTTCTTACTTATCTCACACCTGAGGCGTGATGATCCTGATTCACAATGTATTGAATGTACAGTGAAAGTTTGTGCAGAAATAAAATGCTGCAGCTCCTCTAGACCAACAGAGGTTTCCAGTGTCGTGTCCTGCTGCTGAGTGAATAGACTGGTGTGCACCGGAGCGAGTAACGTTATCGTCTCCGACCAAAACTCCAGTCTCTCTCCTGTTCCTTCTGAACGCGGTCAGGAGGCTGAAGCAGGAAAACACAGTATCAGCATCGATTCATGGAGAGACCTTGGTCTGGTCAGCTAACATTACTGCCAAGCAGCTGAAATATAGAGTGATATTGTGGTTTTAGCTGACGTGTGTCGCCTCACTGTTTTGAGCGATGCTCGTTCATGTCTATGTAGAGCGAGCACAAGCGCGAGCAACAGGACGCTGACTTACGTTGACTTAACGGCCACAGGTGTCGCTGTTAACAAGCATTATCTGATTCTTACATAGAGTCCCTTTAAATCATACTCATGCCTAGATTATTTTTCAATTTTCAGCTCTATGCTCTATACTCTGTGGTAGATTGTAATTATAATAGTATACTATACGTCAAACCACTCTCCCATTTCACTTATATATACACAGTATATATACAGAGTCCCAAGGCTGATTAAAGCCACTCCTAGAAGGAGATTTAATCCATGATGGCTTTCTGATTCAAATTTCCTGCTTTTCTTAGAAATGCAAATTGAGATATTTTTTTCAAAATGAATATAACTAATACTTGATCTCTCTTTGCTGGAAAAATGTAAAAAGCCCTTCTTTTTGGTCGCTGGTTGAAAGAGTTGTCTGCATGCCCTGTACTTGAAAAAATTAACAGACAATGAAAAATAAATCAGCCAAATTTCATGAGGTTTGGAGTCCCTCTCTTACATTTTTACACTCTTAGAAAAGTCTGTAAAAATACGGGCAAATGGACCGTGTTAATATGAAGGTATTTTCTATATACATTTTTCACAAGTATTTCACCCGCATTTTTAAATGACGCATGCATTGTGGGAACAAGAACCTCTGCTACTAGCACGAAAAGAGCAGAAAGGCAGAGGCCATTACACATCAACTTTCGCTGGAGCTTGTGATTTGGAGTAACCTTCCTCACTTCTGTGGTAAAAAAGTCAACTATTAATGGCTGACTAAAATTATTTAAGTCAAAAGACTTCACGTTAGCTCAGTATTGTTACAGTTGGAAAGAGTTGTTCAGCTTTTGTATATGATACGTAATGTTAACCCTTGTCTACTGTTACCGTTAGCTGATACGGCGGAAATATTTGTTGACTCGTTCGGGGACTCGAGCAACAGTTTAGTATTGTAATTTAGGCTTACCAATGCTTACATTTTAGAGTTAAATGGATTTCGGATAGAGTTAGCCTCAGTTTTAGCCCCAGGTGGCCCGTTAAGACCAGTAGGTAATGTACTGCGAACGTACCACAATGCTAGCATTAGCGTCTGTTTCCTTCCAAAATGGAGAGGTTTGGCCTGCTAGTTGGCTAACTGGCTGACACCTGTTAGCGAGTTAACTGGCTACCACAAGTTCTTTCCGTTTTATTATTAACGTTATTGAGATGTTAGTGGACGGCAGACACAGTTTTCCCATCAGTGCTAGCCCCAGTTTTAGCCTCAGATACAAATGTTTTTATCCCTCCAAGCTTTGGGCTTGCTAGTTAGCTAACGGCAGCTAGTGAGACAACGGGCTAACGTCACCATGGCAAATTCTTGTTACGTTGTCCCGTGTCCACCAGATTAATCCAGCCAATTTAAAGTCCGGTACTGTATTGTCTGACTGCAAACACACTGCATAAGTGTTACTGTGTTTTCATTCTCAACTTTTGATTGTTGGTAACGCGGTTTATGGAACGTCAATGCTTAGCGGATCCTGTGCTATAATATGCGCTTTAGTGATGTTGTTGAAAATTTAAAAAAAATTCCTGGTGCAATATTAGATTAGGCAGTCTTGCCGTTATATTGACCTGTTATGTCTGTGAATTTAAATGTGTCACATTGACTGAATACCTGAAGCACTGCAGATCACACACATGTTATTAATGTATTTTTTTTATGTGGCCATAAAGATTGTAGAAGATGGTTTTCCTCATTCAACTGCTTTGCTGTTCATATGTCAAGAACATACCCAGACACAAGAACCAGACAAACTTGAAATGCCTGTAAACTTAATGGAAAATGTCCTTGTAATTTTCTGCCAGGACATTAACAGTTTCTCTACGGATTTTTTTCTTAGAGTGTAGAGAATGGTGAGCTTTGGAAACTTTAAGGTGATATATCCTTACGGAATGTCGATGTATAGTAACTCTTGTGTCTACCATACAACGATATCTTGTCCAGTATCTCTTTTATGTAATGTCATAACCTTGTTTTTACCCTTTCTTTTTTTTCCCTTAGTGAGGTGGAGGGGGTTTACACCAGTTCGACTACTCTATGTTTTGTTACAATAGATCTTTGTGAATTGTCAAATTTAACAAATCTAAACATCAATAAATACATGTTCATAAAAAGTTACACCATTGGATATTGGTGCTTTGTCAGGTCCTCACAGGAAACTCTATAGCAGCATGCTCAAACGTTTCCAATGGAACCTGTATAGTTCCCAACCAGCAGAGTGTTTTGGGACGTTAACAAATCAAAAAGGGTCAAATGCATCATTACAGCTCGACAGAGTAACACTGTACTAATCAAAGAATCCTCCAAAGAATCCCTCCTCGGTGTTTACTTTTTATTTACCCTCTCGTCTCACCTCGCCTCGTTACCTAATTGTCCGTTCGGTGGCAGCTGTATCTCTGGCATGCTCTGTCGCTCTATTCATTATCTCCAGAGTCTCAGAGCTGCCCCAGGTATGCTCCCCACCTACCCAATATTTAGAAACACGTTCAAGCATGTCATTAATCATGTTTGCGCAACGGCCGTAATACTTCCTACTTATCTTACTTTGCTGGGACCTGTCTTCCACGTCGAGATGCTGCGGCACTGATAGTTTTGAAATGGGTGCTTGGGAACCAATTATAATGCAACTACATACTTGTTTTGTTGGGGATTTTTTACACAAAGAGAAGGGGGGGGGCAACAAGGGGGTTGATAGACAAAAAGAAAGGCAAGAGGAAGAGAAACAAGGGAGGCTTTGGTGGCTAGAAGAATACAAAATAAATGGAGAGGAGCTTGCACTTTAATTGGGTATTGTTCCAGAGACGTGTGTGAGTCTCGTCTCCAGCCACAGTGGCTGGAGAGTGGGTGGGTGGCTCGTAGCAGGTACCTCCGTTTGAAAACAAATGGTCACCAGTGGACGGCGCATTGTTAGACTGAAAAAAGACCAGAGTGGCAAATCCTTCATCTGCCCGCCCTCCAAGAAATGGCCACGGACCTGTGCAGTTGTGTTCACAAGTACGTGTGTGTGTGTGCATTCTACAGGTTTAGTTGGCTACTGTGGTGTGATTTAAACCCCTCTGAGCTCTGTGTGGGGGGAGTTGTTTATAGTACATGCTGCTGTGTGTCTCATACACAATAGGCCCTTAAGTCATTGTTACATGTTTCCATTCTGCCTCCTATGTTGTTCACATGGAGCTCACAAGATTTATAATACTGTATGAAATCTTGTTTCACTGAAACCATGCTATTTCTGTGGTAATTCGCTAATTTGGTGAGAGATTTGTCTGTATAATAAAGCACATACATTTAGTGTAAAGGGAGGGAGGGATGCACCGATACCACTTTTTTTTAAACCGATTTCAAGTACTTACATTTGGGTACTCGCCGATACTGAGTACCGATACAAGTACTTCTCTGTGCCAAAAGATCCTGGTTAACAGCCAGCTGGAGGGTGTAAGCGACACACGGCAGGCTGGGGAGTACCGCATACGAGGCGGTGCGCCACGACCGGCTCTAGGTTGGCTTGGAAAGGCTTAGGGTGAAGGTGCTTCCCGGGGCCGTGGCCAAAGCGAGCACTTTGTGAGTGCACTTTGCCAGTGCGACTGTCGACCGGGGCAGACTGTCCTTAGTGCGCCCCAACTGCGTTGTGCCCACAGGGCGGCGCCAGGGGTCTGCGGCGATGACTGCAACCCACCCGACCCGTCTTGAAACACACGGACCGAGGAGTCTAACGCACGCGCGAGTCAGAGGGTGCAAGCAAAACACCGTGGCGCAATGAAAGTGAGGGCCGGCGCGCGCCGGCTGAGGTGGGATCCCGGCCCCGCAGGGTCGGGTGCACCCGTCTCGCCCCCACCGTTGGGAAGGTGGAGCGTGAGCGCGTGCGATAGGACCAGAAAGATGGTGACGAGAGGTTAAAGTCACGCTGCCGTAAAGTGGTATCGGAGCCATTTTGCAAGTACGAGTACATCGCAGTATCACATCCCTATTGTAAATACTCTATACTATCATTTATCCAACCCTTTCTTCTGGAAATGACATGTATATATTACTAAATGTGTTTGCCAAATATGTTGTGAAAGAAATGTTGCCAGGATTATGATTGTATTCACTGGCAATACTATTTTTCCTGTTCATGCAGTGTTAAATTAAAAAAATAAGAGTTTAGGACTTTGACTCCAGAGACTGGAGTTCCAACACGTTGTTAGTTAAAGGCAGCTAAAACATTTTTGTTAATGATGTGAAAATGTGGTGTAGTATCAAAGTATCAAAAGTAAAAGTACTTATTATATGCAAAATGGCCCATGTCCGAATAATATATATTTTATTATTGGATTATAATTATTGACGTATTACTGTATACATCGGATTAATATTGCAGCCGGTTATGGAGTGACACATTTTAAATCCTTAACTTCTGGGCAGCTAAATCTACAATAATATATCATCATTTATTAGTTGATTCAGATTATTAATACAAAATATAAATCTGTAAAGTAACTAAAGTCAGATAAATGTAGTGCAGTAAAAAATACAATATTTCCCTCTGAGATATAGTGGAGAAGAAGTTTAGAGTAGCAGAAAATTAAAATACTCAAGTAAAGTACAAGTACCTGTTACACGTTCCTGAAATTCAGGAAAGCAGAGATGAGTCAGCGAGACATGGCTAGTTTCACCAAAGTCCTCTGTAATAATTTAATTTCTTATTTTTACACATTCCAAGTGTATCTGTTTTTCTTTTGCATCATTGCATATTCAATGTCTTTCTTAAAGAAATATAAATTCCCTTATAATGTCCACATGGATACACACACATGAAATCAACATCCAATTAAAAATGACATACCATCACAGTAGTGTCTTAACACATCTCTGCAAATATCACACTTTAAACTATAGCAGATAAACTCACCTTTTAGAAGACTTTTCTTATTTGACCCTGTTGGTTAACTCTTACAGGCACTGGAGAATTACTGACATACAGTGGACTAAACAGAACTTAAAACTTAAAAAACGTACACATTTTTACAAAAACACAAAGTCGAAATAACTTGCAACATGAACCGATCTAATGTTGGAGCCAATTAACCAAAAATAACCCATGCAAATAGACTGAGGACCGCAGATATATGACGTTGTTATGATATGTATATGAAACAAAAGCGCCGTTTGACGACCGTTTTTACACCACTCTCACTCTCCACTTGGCTTCATTCCCGATGACCATGTCATTGTG
This sequence comes from Sebastiscus albofasciatus, assembly GCA_916701655.1. Classification (NCBI taxonomy): domain Eukaryota; kingdom Metazoa; phylum Chordata; class Actinopteri; order Perciformes; family Sebastidae; genus Sebastiscus; species Sebastiscus albofasciatus. The sequence goes on along the minus strand of CAKAOI010051465.1, from coordinate 9,587 downwards.
AAAATACCTGTTTATTGGAGTGATCAGATGAGATAAAAATGAAAAGAGAGAAGAGCCTTCTGTGTGTGTCCCCTTGACTTTACTCGTTGACTTGCTTTCCTCAATTCTGTCTATCTTCTTGTGCACTGATTCGTTTAAGCTGAACAGCCAATCAGAGTGATTTCTCAGACCAATGGGCTCTGCCGCCGATTCACCATGCTGAAACGACCGAAAAACCTCCACACGGGCAGACTAGAGCCGATGCCAAATCTATATAACGTAAACAGTTCTGGTAGTGACTGATCTGGTTTAGTAATATGTAGCAATACATCGTCAGCATATAAGGATACTTTGGTCTCTTCCGTGCCAAATTTTATTCTGCTAATGTGTGGGTTGGTTCCGATAGCAGCTGCCAATAGTTCTATAGCAAGGGCAAATAATAAGGGTAATAATCAGCAGCCCTGCCTGGTCCCTCTTCCTAGAGAGCCATGCATCCTCCACAAAGGTGGAGAGCCCTGTATTGGATCTCTTCACCTCCGGACCACGGAATCGTTCAGTTCAGTTCAGTTCATCTTTATTGTCCCTCGAGGGGAAATAGTGGTGTCACTGTCCTGAACTAACGCTGTGTGGTCATGGGGACATGACAGGCTGGCGTCACCTCAATTGTGCAGTAGTGAGAGGTGTTTTTCACTGCACTGTAGCTACGGATGATAGATCCTGGATTAATTTATCCCTCTCGCTGAGTTCGGCCTGCAGTCGGGTAACATCTGTCTTCAGTTGTGCAAAGGTAGGATGGCAATCCACACACATAACCATGGTTGTTGTTCTTAGGTAGACAACCAAGGACAGAGGATTAAAATCCAGAAATAAAATAACATAGCTGTCGGTGTGTGTTTTCGCTGCACAAGGCACCCTTTCATTTTCACTGTACAAACGTAGTAGTTTTAAACCCAACCATGTAGTTCTTTCCTAAACCTAAATATAGTGGTTTTGTTGCCTAAACCTAAAGTGATGCCAAGGGTAGCTATGGTGGTTTTGATGCCAAAAATAGTGGGACGCCACTGGGCAATGTGTGACAAGTTGGGATGAGAACGTGTTGAAAACAAACAGGGTCTAAAAGAGTCGCGTAAAAAGGTGGCTTAAAACTGGATAAAATGTCTAATCAGACTGTAAGTTCTTTTATTACCGTGCAGAATCATGTAGCCTTTGTAATGTATGTGTTCTCTTCAGTGAGTAAATTTAGGCTGCAGCTCTTCCTGTTGCTGCCTCATGTCTTTGTTTTAGGAATAAACAGATTTTAGTGCAATTGTCTCTCCATTTTCTTTCTATTCTGTCACAGTTGGAGCTGTCAGAAGTAAATCTATAACAGGTCTGGGACCAGCAGGATGCGTACGGATCAATGAAAAGATCAGCTACAGATTAGTTGTTTGTTTTGCCGCTCATGCTTTATCCATACAGTGTGATTGTCCCTGAATTGGAGGGGGGGCAGTGTCCTCCTGCCCCCCTCCTGTTTCTGGTGTTATAGCTTTCAAGCTGTTTCTATTGGTCAAACAATCCCATTCAGTTAAGTCCGAGACATCTCTTTATCCACTAAACTATAATAATATAATAGAATATGAAATGCCCTTTAATTATGAACATCACTTTTACTTTAAGGTTCTCTATACGAAATTCAGAGCATTCATATAGCGGAAAACAACTATTGTCTATGTAAAGATATAGGGGAGTAATGTCTACCTGAGCAGAGAATGAAGTCACTCTCCCTCTGTGTGTGCTCTAATCCAAGTTTCTGTGTGCTTTGTTTACATAGCTGGGCCGGCTGCACTTGCCTTTTAGTGAATGTTCGTGCATGTCAGCATGCCGCACTGACTAGCTCATAGACACCACTCTGCACTGCTCTCATACGGCGGTTACAGCTGATCCGTCCTGACCAACGACGCCGTTGCAGAAGTGTAGCACCCACCCTCTGGCTCCCCCCCAGGTTAACACTGTTAGATCTGTCATCACTGTTGCCATTGTTTTCACTGTTAGCGCTGTTAGCAGGTCGTATTTAGAAGATAACCAGCGACCTATCCTAACCTTACCTACCTATCTGTCTGCCTGTCTGTCTAACTACATGCCTACTGGCATGCACTCTGCCTGTGCACTCAGTCTTTCACAAAAGAATGTTTGTAATGATAATTTTGGGTCAGTGGCTTTGGAAGGAGGCCTGAAGCGACGCACTGTCAGTGTTGCCAACTTGGCAACTTTCTCTCTGGATTTAGGGACTTTTGGAGCTAGTTAGCAGCTAATGCTGCTAGCTACTTTAATTGGAAAAGAGTTGTCAACACTGGGCTCATTTTATCAACTGGATAATTTTTTTTTTATTTAGGGTACTCTGGCTAGTTTCTCAAAATCACCCACCCTGCCCGTAACTATTTGAAGTCAATACCTAACCTTAAGTCATCTCGCAAGAGTTCCCCAACTCGTGGGTTACTTTCTAGACGGCTGAAACTTTGAAACGGCTTGTTTCAAACGCATAATTTCTGTATACGGGCTGTGTATATTTCTCCGTATATTGAGCTTTTTGATGTTTAACTGTATTTATAAAGCACTTAAACCTGCTTTATAATATAAAAGACATGAAAATCTCACTTTTTACAAAATGGGACCTTTAAAGGTATATGTAACAGTTGCCGGAAATAAATTGTTGTTGCCGAAGCCCAGAAACGTCCCGAACACAGCAAAATAATAAGAAAAGAGAGCAGAGGGCACGGTCTCTCCAGATAGAGAAACCATTACACGCTTCTAATGGTCATAAATGATGATTGAGAGGGATTATTTTTGTATCAGTCTTAACATTTGTTTTTTTTAGAAAATCCCTGCATATTAAATAAATAAACTGTTCTAAAATCACACTTAGAGGCTATTTCCCCAAGAATAATGTCCATGATTTAAATCATCCACACAAAGTATTTAGATCTTTGCATGTTTCCAATATGTTGTATTTTGAACATACTCTGTTTTCACAGTGACAAATCCTCCTCCTTGTACTCTGTGCTAGAGTATGGGGGCTGACTGGAAAAATAACGGCTGATATATTAACGGACTTATGACACCATGACAGGCTTTCAAACATGAAGAAGGGACGACAATAGGCCACCTTCAGAATCGTACCGTAATATGGTAAACATGAACATCATCTATATTAAGGAATATGCAGGACGTAAAATTTATATGTCTAATTTATATGTTTTCCCACATAAAACCAGTGGAAATGAAGCTCACAATAAATCACCAGAATGAGTCTCTGACTTTATGGCCACGCAGCCATCCAAGATGGTTTTGACAGCGCACTTAGCATAATGTTTGAAATAGTACACTGTCGGCAATATGTTTGAATTACCACAGTTCTTGTATTGTCAGGAAAGGCATTGTGTGACTGCAGCAGGCTCCATGAATATGCATAATCACGAGGAGGAGCTGCATTGGCCTCAGAAAGTATTTATACGACTGTCAGCGTGGCCATTCCATCACAGTTTCATATCACAGCGACACAATACAAGTAGAGGAACGAATATGAATATGTGTGTCAGGTGAAGAATGAGCCTTGTCATTACTTGTGGCTGTGACATTCGTCAGCTGCTGTGGTATGATGCATTTTTCCCAACAGTAGTTTGAAACTTTTAAGACTTACTGTTTTCAATAGGCAGAGGTACTTCTTCAAATGAATTTTAATCAATAGATGGCCTCTAAAATTTTTTTTTTTTAAGATTTTTTTTGGGGGGGCTCTTTTGCCTGTATTCAATATTGCAGATGAAGACAAGACAGGAAAGGGGGAGAGAGAGACGGAACGGCATGCAGCAAAGGACCACAGGTTGGATTCCAAAGCCTCGTCCACACTGGGAACATTAGGAGCATGTGGCGGCTGCGTTACCTGTTGTTTTTTATTTTGGCGTCCATGTTAACAGGTTTGAGCAGCCACACACGCGGGCATTGTGGCTGCGTGTTAGCTGCGTCTCTTCTAGAGATTCGATATCTCACCTATTTTTTATGCGAGCTTTGCGGTTCACAGCAACAGCAGACAGTGAAGGTGATCTATTGACTGTATATTGACATCATATCAGCAACATTACAACAGTTTCAATGTCTCCATAAATAAATAAAGTAGAGGGTTTAAATCAATATTTCCTGCTTTCATTTCAAAATAAAAGTCCTGAAGCGTTTTTTTCTGTGGACAGAATTCCTTTATTTGTTAACACGAGGCTTTTATTCTGAAATATTTGTAGGCCAGTGTTGTAGAACATGCAGTGACTTGAAGAGCTCCATGAATGAATATAGTACGGGGTTTTAATTGTGGATTATTACTACAATTTACAAATTAGCACACGTTTCTTAACCTTTCTCTGTCTAAAATAAATATAAATGACATTTATAATGAAATGAAATAGCCATTATGAAAGGCAAACTCTATGTAGAAAGAAAGGGCTGACAGCAGCAGAAACGCAGCTGGTGTGAACACCTGATACGTGAATCACGCAGCCGCCACACGCTCCTGATGTTCCCGGTGTGGCCACGGCGTAACCCAGGCCGCTGCTTTAAGGACTCAGCCTTAGTACTTGGGCACCCGCTTTACCAGGTGAGCTATTGGGCACCCAACCCCTATATGAATTAAAGACAGCTTATAGCCTAATTTGTGTAAAACCTATATGGCCCTGGAATATACATAATTGCTCCTAGCTAGAATTAATCAATGCCTATTCCCTAAGTGCACTGTTTCTCTGTGGGCAATCTTCTGCAAGGTTGATTTTTAACCCACTCAGCAATCATTTTATCAAGTGCTAGATAGAAAAGCACAGAGGATCCCTTTCCTGTTATTTGGAAAAGACATTGTACAATATGTGGGTAATGCATAATATGCTGTATATTTTACAGTATATTATGCATTACCCACTTACCTTGAGGGATATATTATCCAGTGCAATATGATGTATTATTGGTTGATGTAATCATGATTAGGGCCCGAGCACGAAAACATTTACTGTCATTGCTCACATCTGCAAGAGCGTACTAAACATTTTTTAGATTTTTGAGAATATTGTGCGTTTTTCATGTATTTTATGCATACTTTTACATACTCCTCCTAGAGAGTTTATCGGAATGCGTCAAATTAGGGTGGTATAACCATTAAACTAATTTTACGCTAAATAGTGAAGGAATTTTTGATCGCTCGAACGGTGATGTCATAGGTCATGTGAGAAGACGCCATTTTATCACTTTACAGGTATGGAACTTTACGATACTCCTCCTAGAGGATTCAAGAGATCCATCTCAAAGTCGGGAAGCAGAATCTCAACACCTTCACGTTGCAAAATTGCAAAGTTTTTGTGTTTTCGTGAAACGGCGTTGTGGCGGCGCAGCGAATTTCAATGTTTCTACTTGACACAGGAGGCTTTTGTAACTTCACTTTACATTCTGCCCCAAATTTCATAAGCTGGATAAAAGTCCAAGCCTGAAGACATATACATGCCATTATGAGTGATAGTCATAGCGCCACCTACAGGAAACAGGAAGTTGTTGTAAATTGACTATACATTGTCCAATCTGCCCCAAACTTGACATGTTTTAGAAGAGTCCTGACCTCAAGACATATGGTTAATGGACTTGCATTTATATAGCTCTTTTCTAGTCTTCCGACCGCTCAACGCTCTTTACACTACATTCACCCATTCACACACACATTCACACACTGATATCACAGGCTGCCATGCAAGGTGCCAACTTTGCCCATCAGGATCTGATCTAAATACTCATTCACACACCGATGACTCAGCCTTCAGGAGCTATTTGGGGTTCAGTATATTGCTCAAGGACACATAGACATGTGACCGGAGGACCAACCTTCCAGTTGGTGGACGACCTGCTCTACCCTCTGAGCCACAGCCACCCACAATAATGGCATATACGTGTCATTATTGAGTTATGATGATAGCGCCACCTACTGGCAATAAGAAATGGTTGTATACTCCCACCCACCCTCATAGAAGTGCCTTTTAAAGATGCCCCACTGGTTCTAAACAGGTCATTTCCAGCGCCACGTGTTCCACGCAGAATACACTCTTAACTGTTGCGTGCAGTGTCCGACTTTCATGGAAATGCACAGCAGTTGGTACCCCCGACGTGCGCAAAGGGGTGAGGGACCGCTCAACGCTGCTTGCAGCTTTAATTTATTTTAAATTGTTCTATTGACTTTTCTATGTTTACACTCACACAATACACAGGATTGTCTGCAGGTTGTTTGATGAATAGTGACACATGCTGGAGTTTCAGTTATAGCAGCCTTTGAGTTCATTTCATGTCATACAGGAAGTTGTCGATAAAATGAGGAAGGTCTGCCCAGAAAGCAGTGCTTCCTCATTTTATTCAAGGCTATTGAATGAATGTTGGGACATGGCCTTGAGCTATGGGGTATGATACGTGCGCAGTGTAACTGGAGCTGCGATGTTGGAGGGTCACAGCAGTCCTGTGCCAGCTAGTGAGCCTTTTGGAAAGTGCGGACCAGATTTCACTGCACGTGTTGCCAGTGATATGACCCGATATGAAGCCGTGACATCTCCTCTTTTAACCCTCCTTGATTGTTTTCTCAGAGTTTATAGATTAGGAGTTTATCATTTGCCATCCTCTCTCCCAGAGCTTGTTACACACACATTATCTGAGTATTTATGTTTATCAATATCAACTTTGTGACTTGAGTCCTGAAGCCTGCACTGGTCTATATTTGTCTATTCTCAGCCCACATCGGACCCATAATGGACTCATACCAATAGTTAAATCTGGCCGTTATATAGGCCAGAGACCAGATGGCACGTGGAAGTGGCTTGACTCACCTGGTTTTGTCCTTGGCTATAAAATTAGTATTTTCTATGTATTAAGGAAATGGATGTACTTGGTCAATTTGAATGTGTGATGTAGAGTTATATGTTTTATGGTATGCTTGATCTAATTTTTATAGCTTTAACATCCTACAATAAGTTTTTTCTTACATTCTGGCTGTCCGCTGAGTCTTTGCTTTGCCGTTTTTGCGGCTTGAGAGTCCACAGTTCCAGTTCTAGCACCTGGTGTTGGATATGGAGCTTGTCATATTTCTGCTTATCCGGTCTTTCAGGGAAGGAAACTTTGGACTACTGATCCCCTACTCAACCAAGTAGATGAATTTCTATGAGAAAAATCATTATCGGCAGGTCAATTTGGCGGCCATCTTGAAAAATGGCCGGCATCTTGGATTTTCAAGTGGCCAATCGTTCATATTTGCTGAGCGACCCCTCTGGAATCATCATGCCAAATGTGGTGCTTGTACCACTATTTGCATGATTTTTCCACTATCCGCTCCACTATATGGTTGCCATCTTTCCTTGACTGGCTTTCCTTTAAGGTCAAGTAAAAGTGATTATAGCTTTAGACTATTTGGATCCACTCTAACTGCGTCTTTGTGTTTCCCACTCCCTCCCTCCCTCTATCTCTTTGTCTCTTTAATATCCTAGTCACTCATTTCTAGATGGCTGGGACATGCTTTTCAGTTCAACAGCTGCAAATGGCTTTTCCAAAGACCACGGGTCCGTAACGGAATTATTATTATCATCACACGCATAATACAAAGTTGTTTTTGTCATTTGGCACTTTGTTGTCGCTGTGGGTTGCATTCTAAATACAGCACACCGCCACTCTCCGCCACCCTCCGCCACCCTCCGCTTATTTGATGCGTCATGATGTATGCTGAGAGTACATGTTAAGGGCCACAGATTGGTTTTTTTTTGTGGGAAATGAGAGGAATTATTTTATTCCACGGCGGGCATGCAAATAGGATGTTAACAAAAGGTGCAGACACGGTTGAAAGAAAACGGTTTAAAACCTCAAGGAAAACAAAACACGGATTCTTTCAAAAATTGTTTTTTTTACAAGCGAGCTCATCCGTGTGTTGTTGTCTCGTCCCGTGGGCGTGCGTGGCTTTGTCTTTATATTGTGTTTTTATTCTGAAATCCAAAAACAAATATTAACTCTAACATCACCCTCAAAATACCCACCCCATCTAGTTTCAAGCGTTAACGTCCAAAGCTGACAAGCCATTCTGTGTAGCACGTATGATTTTGTAGATTGAGTGGTAAGCCGAGATCTCAAAATGATTTCACTCTCTCCTTATCATAGCAGACAAAGAAATTAAATATTGATTCCTGGTGTGGCACCACAGGCTGAAATTATCCATTCTCTCTGCTCTCTCTCACTTGCTTATTCTCTCTGTCCTCCCATAGCATCCCCCCCTTTTTTTACACCTCACTCTTTTATTATTCTCTCTCTAAAGGACTCCACTTTCATTTTAACTGTCTGTGTTTCTCTTTCCGCCCTCCGACACTCTCTTTTAATGCACCGTGTCTGGTTGTAAGTGAGGAGAAGGAGAGAAGAGGTACATAGCCTGACTTTAAATTTTTCTCTCCAGCAGATGCAATGATCTATTCCTATCTACAACCCTATACTTTGTGCTTTAAGTAGAGGTATCTCTTATACTCGTTTTCTTCTTGATGAAAACAAGGGTGTAAGGTTAAGCTAGAATTTCAGCCAAGACAGCAATCTAACATTTCCCCCCGTAGGCATAGTGAACATAAGATAACAAATCCCAAAGTCAATAGGGATTTGTTCATGTAGTTTGGATCCCTGATAATTTTCCCTGCAAAATAAATACTACATGAACTATTTAAAGGTCCCACATCGTGCTCATTTTCAGGTTCATACTTGTATTTTGTATCTCTACTAGAACATGTTTACATGCTGTAATGTTCAAAAAAACCTTTATTTTCCTCATACTGTCAGCCTGAATATGCCTGTTATTATCCTTATGTTTAAAACTGTGAAATGGTCTAAATATTGTATATTTGTGACATCACAAAATTACAGAGAGGCACAATTTCTGAATATGGGCTGTGTGTATTTCTCCATGGATTGAGCGTTTCGATACTTTCACAGTATTCAAATAGCACTTCAACCTGATTTATAATATAAAAGACAAGAAAATTTTACTTTTTACAATATAGGCCCTTTAAAGGAAGCATTGAGCCATCAGTGTGCAATAGTAATAATTGAATACTGTTATTCATTGTTTGATTTCAGATATTCTTTCAATCATTCATTCATTTTCTGTCACTTATCTGGTCTGGGTCCCAGGGTTAGCAGATTAACCAAAGTAGCCCAGACATCCTTCTCCTAAGCCACGTCCTCCATCCCTTCCTCTGGGATCTTGAGACATTTGTAGGCCAGATGGGATATAGAAGATTTTCCCATTTAGATCGTAGATGCGCTCAGCAGGGGGGTGGGAAACATAGCCACATTGTCAAGATAGCTTACATATGGACATTTTCAGTGCATAGAAATTACCGTTAAACTTCAATTAAAAGCCGAGCCCCAATTTAGACATCAAGTTTCTTTACTGAGGATGTGGACCCGGGTGCGGTTACACATTTTGATGAATAAAAGCAGGTCTCAATTATAATGCTGAGTAACTTTTGTCCACAATTCAATCATTCAGCTTATTTTACGGAAACAACAAGCATCAAAGTATAATTCATCATATTTATGGTGCT
>CAKAOI010051464.1:52401-103651 GCA_916701655.1 Sebastiscus albofasciatus | reverse complement strand
ACACTGTATATAAAACACAATTATTATTTCGTACTGACAGGGTCAAGCCTATAACTTAAATTGTACAGATTTCTCAAATTAAAACTGGGGTAGGCAGATTGGAGCAAATATGATTTAAAAAAAAGTTACTTTTATAAAACTGTCACTATATCCTGACAGTGCTGACAGCTTATTTCTCCTTGAAGATTAGTCACACTTTTTGCTCACATGCTTTTCCACCGTCTGAAAAGGAAGTTGTGGATGTAATTGCTGAAATGCCGCGGGTAAGAGTGAGATTGCTTCTTCCCCAGAAGTAAGGGTGTGTCCTTTAATCCTTAAACCACCAACATGATTGATCACTAGAAACTATGGTCATTTGAAAACCGCCTAAAAGTTGCAGAATTATATTTTCTATCTCATGCACCTCTTATAATTTTAATTACAGAAGAATTTACAAAAGGAATTCAGAGGAATCTCACGCTCATTATGTTGGCCATAATCGTTATTAAGAGTTTCACAGGCAAATTAATTATCTCTAAAGTGAAACTTTGCAATAAAGTTGCAAAAGTTTAAAAAAAAAAATTGTAAATGTCATTTATAGAATACATAAAGAGTGTGGGGCAGAGAGACATATGGGTCAAATATAAGAAAGTGTTCACATTTACATGCTGCAGTCATTCTTAAGCAGGGTCTGGGAGGATTTAAACTGGTAATCTCAGCACAGGGCTGTGGGCACGAAAACGAGATTGCATCAACATATGGAGATAAGTTAGGACTCAGGTAGGCTGAGCAGGTTCATTGTCAATGCTGGTGAATTTCCCCCAAACATAAAACATGGGTAAGTTTGTCTACCTGGTGCAAACAGAGATGTGATCTAAAACACCACCTTTTTATCAAAGAAGTAATTGTGTTACAGATAGTGGAGTTGGCGATAATATCACTTTTTCATCTTCTGGGTGTGTGTGTGTGCTGCTGTACCTTAGTTGGTTTTCCTGTCAGAGCTCCAGATCTCTCCTCCTCAGTAACAATCCTTTCAATTGGTAATTTCTGCACCACTGGCACAAATGTGAAAATAGAAGCCTTAGACGGCACTCCTATTGAAACCTGTAAAAACAGAGAGAGGAGAGGAACAAATCATCCATACATTACAAGCACTTGATAATAATTCCCCAGTAATTTCCCTGTAAGGCGCAAACACGATGAGTCAAGCATAATGGGACTTCTTCTCTATGAAAGTTTATGCGATGATGTCAAGCTCTCCATAAAATCCATGTTTTTGTCATAACCTGCCTGCCCTGCCTCGCAGTTGAAGACCACTGAATTTCAGATTAAGGATATCTTATTTCATCATCACACAAACACACACATCAGAGAATTAGCACCCTGCAGCTCAAAACCCTGGCACACCCAGACCCAGTGAGGAGTAATGAGTTAGGATTAAATCAGCACATCGTCTCATCTGCATAAGGCACCAGGCAAGTGTTTTTCTTTTGCTGTGCGGTTAGTTTGGGTGACAAATGATGAATATTATAAAGAAACTCTGTATAAAAAAGCCAAAGATTATTTTTTCTGTTAAGCTTTTACCATGGTGACTAAAACTTGAGCATCTATGAGCCTTTTTTCACTGCAGGAACTAAATAATCCCGCCTATGGAAGGCCGGACTTTATTAAAATGATAATATAAACTTCCGCGCCGACAAGAGGAGGTTGGGCACCGTGCTTCCGCGACGACGCTGTCCGTCGGGACGGCGTTATCAGCTGTAACTGCCGTGTGGGAGTAGTGCAGAGTGGCTATGTAAACAAAGCACGGAGAAGCTCTGATTACAACACACACAGAGAGAGAGAGCTGCTCAGGTAGACATTACTCCTCCATCTCTTTACATAGCAAAAAGCTGTTTGCTGCTATATTAATGTACAGCTGAATGTCAAATGGAGAACCTTCAACCCACCAAAAAAAAACTCAGCAAAGTCTCCTTTTACATTTAACAAGGTATGTGCCAAATCTGGAGTACCAGGTAAGAGTAGTCAGTGAGATTGAACAGAAATTAGTACATTTTCTATAAACGTCTGTTTATTTCAAATCATGCGATCTGATGACAAACACATTCCCAACAGCTCATGTATCACATTCTTTAACTAAAAACTATTAAAACTCAGCTTTAATATACTGACATAGGATATTTCAATAGGATATTATCATTTAAGAGTAAAGATTTAGATGGTAACAACAGTACACATCTATTACAGGAGATATTATGCTCCCAGATATTTCCTAATCTAGAAGTGGAAAGTATTTTCACTTGTGTGAACTAGTGCTCTGGTGTTGTTTCATCCTTGAACTCCAGCCTGCTAGTTCTTTAAATGTGTAAAACTGTGCAATGACTCTCTCACATCAATTGGGTGGTTAGCACTGTCGTCTCACAGTAAGAAGGTCCTGGGATAGACCCCCGGTCCGGGCAGGGGGGAGATTGCATGTTCTCCCCCGTGTTCCTGTTGGTTCCTGTTAAAGCAAGACACTTTAATGAAGATTTGAATGATGGCATACACATTCATTCAAACTCATTAAGCATTTGTGTAAAATGACCTTTAGTGACCTCTAGGATAATCACAGCCTCATGAAACGTTACAACCACAAACTAGAGACCTAGGGCATTCATAGGATGGATGGCTTTCCTAGGTAGATTGACCTTAAGGGGGTTTCTGAGCAGTTTCTAGAACAGAAGTGCTCGCCATCCAATTACAAAAAAAGTGCCATTTTTGCAGAAATCTCAAAATGTCAAAAGTTTTTGATACCAAATCACAGCATGGCTTTTTCTATGGTGTTCCTCAAGGTTTTGGTGTCTTAATGTGGTATTTTGGAGGGATTATTGATCATTGTTATCGATTCTCAAGATGTAAAAAATGGTTAAATTTAGCGCTAAATATGTGTAACAAATGGTATCAACCCAAACATTGCTCCAACAACTTATGAGACATAATAGAGCATGGATATGACCATCATATACTTCTATCATAACGTTTTAAGCCCGTATACACTTTTAAATGTATTTTAATTCATTAATTACATAATTAATTAATTATTTTTCTATTTCTGACTTATGACTGAAACAACTTGACACTCAGTGCTGAGCTGCATCTCAAATAAATCTTCAGGTTCCCAGCTTTCAGATGATGTACACCACTTCCATGTGACATCTACTGTTGACCTGCTATCTCCCCCTAAAGAACCCCTGTACCCCCCTAAAAAAAAAGACACAAAAGGGAATAAAAAGAGGAGTGTAGTAAAAAAGATTAATTCAAATGAATTGATAAAATCAATTCATCGCACAGCTCTACCTGTGAGCTGTGTGTTGGATACATTTAGAACAACTTTCTATCTTACTCACCTGATGGCCAGGTACTTGAATACAGTCTTCAACCACCACCTGTTCATGACGATGTCAGCGAGAGCCTTGTGACACATTGACCCTCCCGTGTGGTGGCATTGCACCCAGCTACACTTTTTCACCACAGGAGTCCAAGTCGCTGTTACTTAAAATACATGTTTGATGTTATTGTTTTGAATAAATTGCTTTTATTTCAGAAAAAACACTCTGGTTTCTCAGCTAAAACTACTATAATAAAATAATAATGTGCTTACCCATGAGTCATGAGATCTGTGCACAGGCATTCGTGCACACCTTCAGCTCTGTGACGAGTTGGGTCGTCCTGTCAGCTGCCGAAGACTCTCTTCATACAGGACGAAGGCACATTTTCTCACATTCCTCTCAGAGTGGTGTTAGGAGGCTCAGCGGTACAGTGTCTGGAGTCTCTACGGCTGGTGGCTCAGTGGCATCTGGGATGTCATGGACTGTTTCATCTCTACACCAATGACAGGCAAAGCCTCAATGCGTGGATGTCCTGTCAGTGCATAAAAGAAAACAATTCATATTTTCTGTGAAAACTGATGCTCCTTGTCATTTACAACACTGAAGCAAGTGCTGAAGCCAATACAAAACGCTGATGAAATAAAAAGCTAACTTATTAAACATTGGTGAGTGCAAGATATGTACCAACACCATTGCAGTATTTCTGACTGCAATCAACATATATCGCTAAATGCCTTTTTATTGAGACATCGTCCAAGCTTCATCTTACTCCTTTTCCTCCATATGCACATTGAATGATTAACCAACTAAATACATATATCAGTAAGAAGTGCAAAAAATATTAATCTACAAGCTTCCTGCGACACTTGTTCTGGTTACTAATTGAGAATATGTGTGTTATGTAAATAAATATACAGATCAACATCACTAAAGTGCATCACTTATGGTCTGACAGGCTAACCTTATACAGTAGACTAACATACAGTAGTTACCCTAACCCTAGCTATCATTAGCTTGTAATAACTCAGCCTGAGATGTAGATAAACACCTACTGTAATAAACTAAAGTCTGAACTCCAGTGTGGACATATATGGATATATTATCTGAGGTAGAAAGACACTTACCTGATGAAGAACAGTGCGAACATGACGAGGGTTGAAGTTAAGTTCAAGTGGCAACACGTGTGTTAGTCGAAGTGACAGGAAGTGACGTCATAACGGAAAACCCGCCTTGATGAGAGGATGACAGATAATCACGATTAATCGCAAATTAATTAAATAAATTAATTTAATTAAATGAAATTAAAAATGTAATAAACAAATAGCTTTATTTAGTTAATAAATCAATTTAATAAATGAAATTAATTATTTTTTTTATCTGTTCAAAATGTCTCTTAAAGGGAGATTTGTCAAGTATTTAATACTCTTATCAACATGGGAGTGGGCAAATATGCTGCTTTATGCAAATGTATGTAAATATTTATTATTGGAAATCAATTAACAACACAAAACAATGACAAATATTGTCCAGAAACCCTCACAGGTACTGCATTTAGCATAAACAATATGCTCAAATCATAACATGGCAAACTGCAGCCCAACAGGCAACAACCGCTGTCAGTGTGTCAGTGTGCTGACTTGACTATGACTCAAACTGCATGTGATTATCATAAAGTGGGCATGTCTGTCTATCTCTTGGCAAGAAAAGCAAATACACGTTTCTCAAAATGTTGAATAATTTTCTTTAAAGGGACTGTTTGTAACTTCTTACACGTATAAATCAATCCGGGTCGGTGTCAGCCTCAGACTCCAACACAAACTACACGGAAGCACCAAAGTTATATCTAGTGAAGCCCGTCTTGCAAAACAGTGTTGGCTGTGGTCGGAGGACGCGGGGGAGAGCGTAGCTTTAGTCTCCAGGGCCGGAGTCTCTGCTCCTCTGCCTGCCTGCTTGCCTTCACTCAGCTTGCTTACTTGAGTGATGCTCGTTCATGCCTATGTAGAGCAAGCACAAGCGCGAGTCCGACGCTGACTTTCGTTGACTTAACGGCCACAGGTGTCGCTGTTAACAAGCATTTCTGATTCTTACAAACAGTCCCTTTAAGCATTTGTCCATGCAGCCTACACTTGTAGATCCTACTGTTTGCATCTGGTTACTTCAATGAATGTAGAATCACATCTTCCGCCTTTACAGTGTGGCCTCGTGCTTCATTGCTGGCTTTCGTTGTATTTGCACCAATTTTCGAGTGATCACACTATCAGCGATAAGGAGTCGATTTTCATTGGCTGAAAATTGTGGTGGGTAAAAGCTTTGCTTCATATACTGTATGAAGGACAAGCAACATCTCTCTGTGCTTATAATTTATATTCAAATTCAAGGGGAACATGAATATGTTTCCAATTACTAAGCTTACATTAAATTGCAAAAAGCCTGCATCTCAATATTCTGTGGAGAGGAGCGTTGAGCCACTCTATATGTTGTCTATGAATGCAAGCAGGACTTCAGTTTGTTAAGGTGGTGACACAGTTGCCATCACGGTTTGGATTCAATGGCACTTCATAGTCTGGATGTGAGAAAACAGTTTCTGTTCATTCCCACTGCAGCAATCAAAGAACACACTCGTCAAAAGTACCTCTGCAGCTTACTAATCATGCTTCTTCCCTCCACAGTGTTGACAGGTCATCAGCGAAAAGCAAACTGGATGGTAAGGGCACTGAAATTTCCTTCACTAATCAGTGGAGGTTATTGTAGCACATAAGTGAGACTCTATAAAAATAGATCACACGGCCTCAACTGGTCCTTCACCTTTCATCTCAGAGTTCCTCTGCAGTTCAACCAGCCGGCCCGGTTCTTATATAATAACGTTTGCCAGGTTAAATATGGCAAGAAGATTAAAAAAGCAATTTCAAAACGAAGTTAAAGCTGCAAGCAGCGATGATCGGGCACCTTTGTGCGCATCGGTGGTACTGGCGGAACACCGGTTGAAGCAAATGTGAATTTCCATGACCATCGGACACTGCACGCACACGGTAGACATTATTTCCTGCGTGGATTGAGTGGCACAGGAAATGACGGATCGCAAATTTTGCACCACTTCCTTTGTCCACTATGTGGCGCTAGAGAACACACACTAAACACAGATTATGTTGCAGTTTATCAAGTGTAGACCACAGAATATAAATGTCACGTAATTCAAATGGTGCTTGTCACATAACGCTGACTTCCTGTTGCCAGTAGGTGGCGCTATGACTATGAGTCAATATTGCCATTAAGATGTCCTCAGGCCTGGACTGCTATGAAGTAGATCAAGTTTGGGGCAGATTGGACCAAGTACAGTTGAGTTAATGGCGTTTAATGGCGAATCATGTTAATTCTCCACCACGCCACGTCAACGTCGTTTCCTAAAAACTGAAGATTTTAACAACCTTTCATCAGGAAGTTCTTCAGATTGTACTGACCAAATTTGAAGTTGATCAGGTGAAATCTCTAGGAGGAGTTTGTTAAAGTACGGAGCCTGGAAATGGCCAAAAATACACGGCTGCTTTATTGAAATTTTGTAGGGGGCGCTATCAAGCCTCCTTGCAACATCGAAGCACAAAAACCATACCAGATAAAACATTTTAACACCAAGTTTCGTTTGTTTGAAGCATCTCTAGCCCTTCAAAAACAACTTCCTGTTTCGTGGCGAATGATGGGTAGCTACGGCAGGAGCCTTCGACGAAAGCTCAAAAGCTTCTGGCATCATGAACGTCTTAACATCACGCTGACCAACTTTGAGTTGGTTCTGTTTAACCTGCTCGGAGTAGTACACCAAAATATAGCGACTACAACTTCCTGTTGTCAGTAGATGGCGATTCAACTAAAAATTGGCCTGTAGACGTCTTCAGGCCTGGACTCCCATCAAACGTGTTTAATTTGAGACAAAATGATAACAAAGGTGTTCACAAAGCAATTTTAAAATGTAAAATTGTATTATTTGAATTGCATGCTGTAGTTTTTCTGCTGGAACTATTTCAATGTTTTCAGAGCAGTTTTTTTATATAATTTCTTACTTTGTGCATCGTGCAGATAATCACATGCTTTGACTGCATTGACTGCACACAATGACATGACTGCATTTGAAGATACATTCTGTTTAAAAAATGCACCAAGTGTGAGGAGAAAAAAAACACAATTTTCTACATCCTGGTTGGTTATTTTTCTCACGAATAAGCTTTTCAAAGAAACTGACACCAGCACATTCATTTAAAAGCTTTTGAGTCTGATTGTCTCTATTGTTTCTTTGAATTAGTCAGTGTATTATTTCATACAGCATAAGAGTGAAATGTATTGTTGGGGGAAGATTATGTCCGTTGGAAGCTTAAAAGTATGGCGATTCAACAGGTGGAACAGCATAATGATGTCGAGGTCTTATCTGCTAGATAAAAAGCACACATATTCTAGTGAGTTGCTGTGTTGTCCACATCAAAGAAAAGAGAAAAAAGCTGCACACTCGTATGAAACTCAGATGCAATCTTTTTTGTTTTAAATTGTACATCAAGGTTTCAGCACATTGTGTCCTTTTCAGTATAAAAGTCAGACAAAAGTCAACATGAAAATCATTCATGGCAGAGAAAGGCCTCTGGCATCACTATGTCCGCTTATTAAAGAACTGGCAAATACAAACAATGAATCACAAAGAAGAAAAATCATCTGGATTCACATGAAGCAACAGGGGAAAGGTCCTTATCTGCTGTCAAAACAACATTTCTGTTTGCCTCAAATGTCAGAAATACTGGTCTTGTCTGTGCATCCAGTGAGGCATTAAAATAGCTGTAGGCCCGGGGTCATTATGTCTGCCAAAAACATTACATTTATTCAAATGGCAGACATAGTGTCCTTAACACTGGTGGGACGTAAGTGAGTACATTCAGTATTAACTTTTTAAAAACGGTTAGAATATTTAATATTGAATTAATCGCGATTAATTGCAAAGTAATCTGTTCAAAATGTACCTTAAAGGGAGATTTGTCAAGTGTTTAATACCCTTATCAACATGGGAGTGGACAAATATGCTGCTTTATGCAAATGTATGTATATATTTATTATTGGAAATCAATTATCAACACAAAACAATGACAGACATTGTCCAGAAACCCTCACAGGTACTGCATTTAGTATGAAAAATATGCTCAAATCATAACATGGCAAACTGCAGCCTAACAGGCAACAACAGCTGTCAGTGTGTCGGTGTGCTGACTTGACTATGACTTGCCCCAAAACTGCATGTGATTATCATAAAGTGGGCATGTCTGTAAAGGGGAGACTCGTGGGTACCCATAGAACCCATTTTCATTCACATATCCTGAGATCAGAGGTCAAGGGACCCCTTTGAAAATGGCTATAACAGTTTTTCCTCACCAGAATTTAGTGCAACTTTGTAGCGTTATTTAGCCTCCTTGGCGTCAAGCCAGTATGACATGGTTGGTACCAATGGATTCTTTAGTTTTCTACTTTCATATGATGCCAGTATCTTCACTCCAGCTATAAAACTGAGCCCGCTACAACCTCTGAAAGATCGATTGCATTAATGCGTTAAAGTAATTAGTGGCACTAAAACAAATTTGTATTAACGCGTCATTATCGCGTTATCGCATTCATTTTACAACTATAGTTACAGATCCCTTTATAGATTAATATTCATGATGAATTTATAAAATAGGAAAGATATAGATTCAAATACTCAACAGTATGTAAAATAGTTAAATAGTTTTGCACCATATTTAGAATTAGATAATATAAGAATCATTTAACAGTGACATTCTGCCATTATAATGAGTATTTTATTTTTATTTTGCTGATAATACTGTCACTTGTGATGGAGTATTTTTATATTGTGGTATCACTTAATGTCAATGATCTGAGTACTTCTTCCAGCACTTTCATTAAACCCATGCCACGCATGCTCTTCGTGACATGACACCTAGTTTCTGAGCCTGAGGAGGTTCACTTATACATTTGCGGGCCAAGATAGTTATTTCAGAGATACCAGCCTATCTATAATCAGCTATAAATAAAGAAAGACAACAAATGCCTCGGCTAAAATAATCATGTGCCATCTTATAAACTTGTTTATGTTTTCATGCTCTTATGTAACCTGCTTGTTTGCACGTCCTCCGTAGTCACAGCAGAGTAACTTTATACTGTGAAAGGTCAAAGCGAGCATTTCCTCCTTGCCCATCGGAGCCCTCTCGAATGTTTAATTGCATTGAGTGTTGCCGAGGTCACGCCGCCCTCATAGATCACATTTCCAGCCGCCGCTGGCTCACTGTGCTACATGTCGCCTCGCTGTGTGCGTGTGCTCTCACTCAGTTATCTCTCATGACATGTCTGACCAAATACAAGCAGCACTAAATCATTTTCTGAAGCAGACCACCCTCTTTGGCGACCTTTAAAAGGGACACTCAGGAAACATACAACTGTTTGAATGAACTTTCAGCAGTATACTTACAATAAGTTTTACATTATTAATCACATATTGACTGGTTTGCCCTTGATGACGCACAGTTCAGCGACGCATTGAGCACCATTCCTTTTCACAGTAGGAGCACAATTGCTGCTGTAAATGTGAAACCGCTGTGCTCCACAGATGTTCAAATGCATATCTGAGTAGCTCACGTTGTGCCGCAGTAAAAGCATAAACAGTTGGGCGTGCCACTAAGTAAAGAGTTTAATTACAGACAAACACACTACCCCTCCCTCCAGAGTAGATAGGGCGCGCAAATATAGCCTGCAGCCAGCTGCTACTGAGCACATTATCTCTCTCAGATTATAAACAAACGCTATGATCCCAAGTCTCATAACAAATAAATGCACATATTTAAAGCAATGCCTGTAATTTTCATTAGCAGCATGTTAAGGGAGAAAATATAAGTGTAATTGAATAAAGGTTGTTTTTAAGAATCTCTTACAGGCTTGTTTAACATCTCAGAATTACTCACATACTTTAAAGGTAACATTTTTGTGTATAATGCATCATAAAGGTATCTGTATGACCTTGCAGTGCAATAGGAAGAAGTTAAAAAATTACACATTTCACAACATTTTAACACTAATAAGATGTGTTCCCTTACAAAAAAGAAGTATACTTCAAGTTTATTTTATGAAGTAAACTTAAGTATAGTACAAGTATACTTTATGTAATAAGTATACTACTATCAATGTACTAGTAGTACACTTGTAAGTGTACTACTTTAATACTTCTTGGGACTAAATTGGCCCACTTTTAAGTTTAAGTATACTTTAAATGTAAGAGTAGTAAACTTTGAGTACACAACCACACCTAATTGTATTTTGTACTGCAACTATAATATGAACTGTACTGCAAGTAAACTTATAGATATACTGTTAGTTTACTAGTTATATACTTGTAGCCCACTTTTTTAGTTTATGAAAGTAGTACACTTTAAAGTATACTCTCAATAAACTACTAGTTTAATTGTTTTTTACTGCATGTATACTTATAAGTTTTCTTTGAGTTAACTTATAGTACTTATCCAAATATACTTTTCTGTGTACTTTTCAGTATAAGCCAAGTACACTTAAACCTTTCTGTATACTTGCCAAGTACACTTAGACTTTTCTGTATACTTGTCAGTATAAGCCAAGTATACTTAAGTATAATTTTGTTAAGTTTAACTATGATAAGTAGATAAAAAGTAATCTGAAAGCCTTCTCTCCTATTTTGGTTTTAAAAGAAGTATACTAATAGCATACTTGAATAAACTTCTTTTTTGTAAAGGTTTACATAAATTCTCATGACACTTTTGACACGTCTTTTCTGTGCTTTTAAATTCACCCGAAAGCAGTCTGGTAACTGTTTTTCATCCTTGTGTGACAGAAAATAACAGGATGAGTATCAGGTAGCAGCGTCTGAGTATATACTGTGTCTAGTGTTTATGTGTGAAAGTCTGTTGGGTGGATGGCGGGTGGTAGAGAGCACAACGGGGGGGGTAATGATTCTAATGGATTAAACCACATTTTTTAACTGGTTTCATTTTCCTTAGCCTTAAGGTAAAAAATCTTCATCTCAAAGCAGAATCTAAAACCATTGTAACTACAAAGGTCAGTGGAAAGAAAAGTCAGGTCAGGGATATTACTTCAGCTTTACAGCAAAATCCCCAAGAAGTGTTTTTTCATCTGGTACACAAAAGAAAAACATCTATTTCCGAACCCTCTTACCTTCCCCAGACTCTTATTCAAACTGTCCATTTCTGCTTCAAATGCCTCTCCATCCATAAGTGTTGCTGGTCCAGGAGTAAGAAAAAACTTCTCTCGAGACCTAAAACTGTCGCAGATACGGACAGCAAAGTGCCCACTTTTCAGCCTGTCTCGTAAAGTTCAGAGTGTATTGCTGTTGGTGTGTGAATCGCCTCGCAGATTTCCTTTTATAGACACATAATAAGCCACAAATAGCTTGCAGACAGCAGTCAGCCTGCTGGGCACCACCGTGTAACAATGTTCACCGCTTGGAGCTACAAACAACACAGCTCACTGGAAAGTTTTCTTGTTCAATTTTATTTTTTTAAATCCATGAATGACTCAAGGCTGTGTATTTCCTCCCCAGCATGGGTCTTTTATATGTTGTATACTGCCACAATATGACTGCTGAAAACATGACAAATATCTCATATCATAAATAAGACAGGTGGAGATGATTGTATTAATTGGAAAATGGAAAAAATATGCAGGGAAAATAAGTGTTGCCATGGAGAACACACTGAAGTCAAGCGTTGTGTTTGATTTTTCTCATCATATCAAACATTAATGAAAGATTTTTTAGCACAGGTTGGCTGTGAAGAGCTCCCATTGTGTGGTGAAGCTGTTGGAATGACAATGAATAGAAAGCTGAATAAAGCATCTGTCTGAACTTTCTGACAGATGATGTAATTTTTAAGACAGAACTTTTAAATCCATCTGAGCGAACATAAATGTTCATTCAGCCTCCAGATAATGTAAGCCCCTATAAGTCGGCAGATTGACGTGTCACATATCTCAGTATGTTTCCAATAATGACTTATCCAGGGGCTTGAAACAAATTCATTTACTTGCTTGTTTGAGGCTGCATCGACTCCTCTGTTCCCCTATCAGTGAGTGAAAGCAGACCACTGGAGTGAATGCTAATCCTTTAAGTACACTACATTCTTCATTCCTGTCACAGCTGCTCTTGTCTATTTCTACCCTGCTGTCTGCCGTCTCACTGTGGCAGCCGCACACAGAGAAAATCACAATAAGACAAGGCATAAACCTGTTGCTCTTTATTTTACCTCTGGTGTTGTGGACGTCCTGGAGTTGTGTGATTTTAAAAGCATGCAGAAGCATCTGACAAGTGATTGAAATGTTAATATGTTAAGCATCAAATTTTAAGCAGTTTTGATAGCAGCGAATCTTAAATTATATCCTTAAATCAATACATGATTTTCATAAAATCCTTTTTCCCCTGATTAATATCCAGTATCTGTGGGAAAAGGCAAAAAGTCACATCTATTTGCTTTGATTTCTGCCATTTAATGCGTGTGACACTTAGCCCTAAGGACATTTAGTGAACATCAGCAGAGATGCGCCTCTAATTAAGGTAATCCAATGTTTTAATGAGTCTAGCCTTGAGTTGAAATTGTCCCAATTTGCAGTGAGCTATTTATCATTCTGTAATGAGATATTTGTCAAATATTAAAATAAATCCTCCCCACAGAAAAACAAAACTAAGTAAATACAAGTTTGTGAAAAGTTCATTTATTGGCCTTTCACATAGAACGTGGTTTGCGCTCGCCGCTGCAGTGCACATCACAGCGAAAAGCTGTTGTTGCACCACGCAAGCCATTGGAAATAATGGGATTCAGAGCTCTTGCCGCGTTCTGTGTGAAAGGCCAGATGGTTTCAGAGTGTATCTGCACATAAACAGACTATAAAATCAACATGTGAATCTACTATGGCATGAAATAGAGTCATTTATTTGGCTCAGTTAACTTAATGATATCAACTTTTTTTTTTTTCATGACCAGCTTTTTAGCTTTTGTCCAGTATTTGTGCTTGGTAGGGGAGAGCGGGGTGAGTTGAGCCAGTTTTTACTTGAGGCATCTTTAAAGTGAGGGAATGAAAGTAATGTCTCCAACTAAAACATGTACATATATATTTCAGGATGTGGTGCATCCTTGGGAACAGTTTTCAAAATCTGACTTTCGAAAAAAGAGTGTACTTTTCTGTTTACTTGCCAAGTAAACTTAGACTTTTCTGTATACTTGTCGGTATATGTATACTTAAATACAGTTTTGTTAAGTGGAGTACATAAAAAGTAATCCGAAAAGCTTACTCTCTTAAGTTTAAAAGAACAAACTTCACTAAATCTCATTCCTGTAAGGGCATGCATGTATGTTACATGGAAATAGTATTTGCCACTGCTGTATTTGCGCGTAACAAGACATACAGTCGGGTGTCAAAACCAATGCTCCCAGAGTCCCAGTTTTATTACCGCCATCCAAATCCACACTCCACCTCCCACTGACTTTACATGAACGCCTCTTGAGACCGCCGAAGACCCGAGTCTCTCAATACGAGCCTCACCGGCCAGTAATTGACTTCGGATTGAATCTCGCACACTGAATGTGGTTTCCAACAAGTTGTGTCCCCAGATTATTATCACCCAGCAGACAGTCATCACTGAGAGAACAAGTAGTCAAGTCCGTGTTTATGTGGTCAGGAGCAAACACAGCTACGGAGGGGGGTGGGGGGGGTGGACACAATAACAGCAACACTTGTGCTATGTGGTGCAATCCAGCACAACACCACCGCACATTACAACCTCAACATATCTGTCACCTTTCTGACACACAAAAATTGATTGAAGTGAGTTGTGCTGAATCGCATTGGCCTTTTAGGCTACAGGTGTTCATGCCAGTAACTTCAAACATCAGATTTTGTCCGTTCTACAGCTCAAAGAAAAGAAAAGCCTGTTGGAACAATATATATTGTACTTTATTGAGAAAGTGAACAATGAACTGTGAGAATGTAAAAGCTACAAGGCAGGTATTGACGAGCAAGATTTCTGTTCTCTCACAATGCATAATCTCATGAATTCAGCTCATACAGGAGGTGTGCGAAGATGTTCAGTTCAGTATGCATCAGGACTCCGCAGGACTCGGACTCCCTGCTGTGCACTCAGTGTGTTCAGCCGTGTGGTGTTTCATCTCAGTGTAGACTTTAAAGAGTTTGAGGGCTTCACATTGTCAGGGGCGTAGACACTATTTACCAGCACATCCATAATTTACAGCACAGTGGTGTGAAGTAGAGGTAGCCAGCAGCGCCCATCGTCTGTATTGAATATTATGTAATTCATTTGAACATTAGAGAGCAGTGTGTTCATGTTTTACAGTCTCTGTTCTATGTAGTTGCACAGGCAAAACTCTGTGGTTATAGTAATAAAAATAAAGTTCATTCTTGCAAATTACTTTCATATCACCAAATACTATTAGCAGCAATGTAATCCTACAGACAAAAAGCTTAAAAAACACATTCCACCACACTAATCCACCACAGTCACATGAAAAAAACTGGGTAATAACAGTCTGTGTCCCATGTATGTACCTCTACGCTGTGGTCAAGGTGAGTAGAAAGCGCTGTCGAAACAGTGTGCGCGTCTGTCAGGAATGTCAGAGTCGTGTAGCGCCTGTCTGCCGGGGATCTGTGTCAAGAGCTCCACGTCTTCATCTGAGGTAGAGGGATGAGTGAGGATGATCCGCGGGATCTGTCAGATGATTGCCACAGAGGGGAACAGGATTGGGAGGGAAAATAAGCTCGTTGTCATGTGATATGGTGTGTGTTCATGCTGAAAATATCATGTCATGTAATTCTCTAAAGTTTGTTTTTGCAGGATTTTTTAATTCATGGAGAGGCTAAAATGAGGTGATATTAATATAAGATGATATAGTAGGTGGGATATCCCAGAGGTGTGGACTTGAGTTACACGACTTGGACTTGAGTCATTTGATGACTTAATACTCGACTTGACAAAATCAAAAAAGACTTACAACTCGACTTGGACTTTAACACCAATGACTCAAGACTTCACCTGGACTTGAGCCTTGTGATTTGAAAAGACTTGATACCTTCCCCCAAGACCAAAGATGAAATAGTATGTTATTTAGAAAGTGTGCCACAAATCATTTAATTTCCCTTCATTTAACGCTTTTCATTCCCAGCAAGTCGCCACTCAAACCTGCAGTAGGCAGAATATTTTTGGCATCATTGGGCAAAAATTCCATAATAACCTTTCAGCACATTGTAATTCAAGTGTTCTGAGAGAAAACTAGACTTCTGCACCTCCTCATGGCCCTGTTTTCAGGCTTTAAAAAATCTAGCCTGTGACGGGAGACTTTGGCCAATCACATGTCAGAGAGAGAGAGCGTTCCTATTGGCTGTTTGTTCAACGGAGGCAGCTGTCAATCACTTGCAAACTTCAAACGTTCAAACTAGGCAGCGCTGATCAAATATGAATCAATATTCTGTCACTGTAATGTCTATTTCTCACCTCAAATGTTTTCAGAAACATCTTGTAGTGTACTGTTTAGCTGTAAAATGAGAAAGTTTGTGACCTGGCAGCCATGTTGAGATCAGTTGAGGAAATACCAAGCACCGCCCACCAGCCGGAGCAAACTTTCTCATTTTACAGCTAAACAGTCCACTACAAGATGTTTGTGGAAACATTTGAGGTGAGAAATAGGCATTACAGTAACAGAATATTGATTCATATTTAATCAGCGCTGCCTAGTTTGACCTTTTGATCAGAGTTTGTGAGTGATTGACAGCTGCTCAGAGACGGCAGCCTCCAGCTATGCTCTGATTGATTGTTTTCCTCCGGTCTGTGAAGTCTTGCAGATGCCATTTGGAGCATTGGAGGACACAGAGGCACATGATTTTTTTTCTGATCACCTGTCAGGATATAGTGAAATAATGAAAAAATAACTTCTTTAATCATATTTGCTCCATTTCTACCCACTGCTGCTTTAACTCCCCAGATCCACTTTGTTTGAACCAATCTGACATCATCCAATCAAGTTGCAGGAGAAAACCATGAAGAACTAACGTTACATTACTGAGCGCCGGGAAAAAAATGATACCAAAGATAACGTGGAAGTTGAAAATCAAAGACGGAGACGCAAATGGAATTACATTTGGTGAAGAGCGCATTATGACTTGTTTAGGACTCAAAATTCGAAAGTTTAGGACTTCACTGTCTTGACTTGGGACTTGAGTGCAAAGACTTGCAAAACTGACTTGATCCCACCTCTGGTATATCCTACTGAGGGATGAAATCTGCTTACTGTCATTGTTTGTTTGCCCCCTTGAAGTGAGTCATTTTTCATCAAAGCCTGCGCCTCCAGTTGAGACAAGGTCCTCTTCAACTCGCTCTCCAAATCAGACTGAAACACAAAACGACAAAGATAAAAGAAATGTATAAGAAAGACTTATTTTGAAGGCGTAATCCACACATTGTTTTAGGCACATCGTAAAACAATGGTGACATTTGAAAAGTTTGTGCTGTGAGTTGAGTAAACTACCCACAATGCCGTTGCCGTTGCAGACAACTGCCTCAATCTGCTTGGACAAACAGTCTTCCGCGCCCTCCGTCATGGGCTGTTTGCTTCTCTGGCCTCCGCCGTCCTGGCTGCACGGCTGTAGCCCCGACACGTCCCGAGGATCCTGAGGCCCGTCCGGGTCACATACCTCTCGCGGTAGCGGCCTGTCTCTCAGTACTTTCATCTTGATGCAGCTCCCAGCATTCCTGAGGGCGCTGACCGCCTCGTGGTGGGTCGCCGCCTGCATACTGAGGCCATTGACCTGGAAGGACCGTGGTCACATTACACGTTCAGGGGTCAGTGAAAGTAGGAGCAGGGGTCAGAGGTGAGGGATTAAGTCACACACTCACACTCAGCATAGGTTATCTGGAAATAGCATGTCTATATCCCCACCACAGAGAATTTAAAGATTGATTTTGCGATATACAGTATATATCATTACTATTGCTGTTTGTTTTGGTGTATTTTAATTTTTAACGTTAATGTAGCCTTTACCATTTTTATTTTATTTGTCCCTGTTGTTTATTTATATGCTTTTAATCATTAATTACATATTTTTTTTATTATTCTAAATTCAGTTTCTTTAATTTCATATGTGTTATTCGTCGGTAAAACACATTGGACAGCTTTTTTTTCCCCGGTGTTTTTCTTTTATTTCCTGTGAAGGAAACAATAAAAATCATAATTGAAAAAAAAACAATTGATATTGCATTTTTATTTGCTTTTTTTTTCCATTTCTCAGCCTCATATTGGCTTTCTCAGTGAGTGAAGTCTCAGTTTAGTGTCCTCTGCTGGTCTTATGATGCCCTCCGTTGGTCACGAGAGGAACACCAGCACAGGAAGGTCTAGGTTTTATAATGATATCCTTACAGCCAATATAAAGTGCAAACTATGTTATTTCCATTCAGTCAACAACATTTCACATTGTCAGTGAATAGGAACTTATAAACAGAGATGACAAACAAGAGAAAAGTGATTCCCAGCCTACCTCCAGCAATCTATCTCCAACATGGACGCCTGCCTTTTCTGATGCCCCCCCTGTGTTTACTCTGGAAATAAAAATGCCCTGAAAGGAAACAGACATGTTAGAAATAACAATGTGCTCAAAGTAGAGATGTACTGATACCGATACCGGACCAAATATCGGGCCGATACTGATTTAAATAGCTGGATCGGGTATCGGTGACAATGGTGCCTGATCTACTCAGTTCAGTTCTATGTTTGTATACATTATATACTGGACGTTTTGACCAATTTGTTGCTGCATTAAAAATTTACAATTTAATTGTAATTCCTGTTAATTTTTAAGATTGTTTTTTACCAAGTTGCAGGTGTACGATTTTATTATTTTAATATAATTAAGTATACTTTTATGTATGTATTTATTTGTTACTTTTTGTTTTACAAAGTTAGGAAAGTAATGTCTGATCCAGTCACTTCATGCAGGGGCGGCTGTGGCTCAGAGGTAGAGCGGGTCACCCACCAGTCAGAAGGTTCGATCCCCGGCTACTCCAGTCCACATGTCAAAGTGTCATTGAGCAAGACACTTAACCCCAAATTGTTCCCGAAGGCTGTGTCATCGGTGTGTGAATGAGTATTTAGATTAGATCCTGATGGGCAGGTTGGCACCTTGCATGGCAGCCTCTTCCATCAGTGTATGAATGTGTGTGTGAATGGGTGAATGCTGACATGTAGTGTAAAGCGCTTGGAGTGGTCGGAAGGCTAGAAAGGCCCTATATGAATGCAAGTCCATTTACCATTTATTTACACTGGTATCAGATCGGTACTCAGTATCGGCCGATACCCAAAGCCCAGGTATCGCTATCAGGACTGAAAAAGTCCGATCGGTGCATCCCTATCTCAAAGCTCTTTCTGTTGATAAATACTTGTAGGAGTTCAGTCGCTCAAGGCTGCCGCTTCTCATCATCCTCAACCAAATGAGCACATTATGTTGCTAGAGATGGCGCACTGCTTACTCACCTCATCGTGGTCTTTGTAAGGCAGAGAGCCCTTCCCACCGGCAATGCTGATTCCCAAACTGCCTCTCTGGCCAGACACTTTGATCTGTAACTAAGAGGAAAGTGTTTCATTACACATAAAAAAAGCAGGAATCTATATACAATTGAGGTCTGAGTGGAGCAACGCAAACACAAATTAGATTAGCAATGATTTGCAATAATCAACACGATTTCCAGCAACCCCACAGAGATGATTAAGACATGTAAGAAAGACGCAGCGTGCAGTTACTCTTAATGGCACTTGGGAGACGGGTGATTCCTGAGGAAGGGTCTTTTCTGTCATCAAAGCGGACTTCAGATGCCCTGTGATGGAGGAGATCTTGATGTTGGGGGCAGGGTCTCCATGGAGACCGGACCCGGCATTAAGAGCTCTGTGATGCTGGAGCTTCCTCCCCTCTCTGGTTTCACCTCTCTGATGGCGAAACCGTCGTGGTAAGGCCTCGCTCTCTGGCGGCTGCTGGCCTGCACAAACCTGGTGAAAAACAAATCAATGTTTTTATACTGAATGAAGATAAACAACATGAAGTGTGATATCTAAACTGGAAAACAGACCTCCTGAGGTTGCTCAGCTTCCTCTGCGTCCTTCTCTGCGCTGGAGCAGCGACCGCACACACCGTCGCTGGCCGGGAACAGTTGAGGTCTCGCCTGCGGACACTTTTTGTTTGCCACCCAGCTGAAGCCTGGGATCATGGCCCAGTGTTGGCTACTGGTCCTGAGGGACGGGTTAGTATGAGGCTTTCTACACTCCTGGAGATAGTCAGAAGATTGCTGAAAATGTAATTTCAATGTCATATCTTGAAGAAAGCAGTGACAGTGATGGATAAGTGGTGATGAAACCATGTCCCCTCACCTCGAATGCATGACCATGCGTCAATAAGAGCAGCACAATTTCCCTGATCCGATCCTTGGAGGAATCTCATGCTTTTCAGTAGAGCAGCATAATCAATGTAGTTAATAAAATCCTGCTTGACTATTCATAATGCATGCTTATGTTGTGCACCAAGGGGCACCAAAACAGTCATTACTGCAGAGTGTAACTGAACTACTCTCACTGGTACCATCGTTTTGAAGAGCTAAAGAGCAGCCAAGTTAGTAACTGGATCTCCAAAGCTTCATTCGTTTTTTGTGTGTCTCTTTCTCTGCCTTTTTTGCCAAAATGTGCGCAGGCAAAGAAAGAGAGTGAAGGGAGATGCCATGCTTGAAGTGCATTGTAGTCTCACTGAAGAAGCCTCCACTTAAAGGTGCAGTGTGTAGGATTTGGCGGCATCTGGTGGTGAGGTTGCAGGTACAACCGACTGAAAACGCGTAGGAGAACTACGGTGGCCGATGCAAAAACGCAAAAGGCCCTCTCTAGAGCCAGTGTTTGGTTTTGTCCGTTCTGGGGTTACTGTAGAAACACGGCGGAGCGACATGGCTGGCTCCGTGAAGAGGACCCGCTCCGTATGTAGATAAACGGTTCATTCTAAGGTAACGAAAAAACAGCGATTCTTATTTTCAGGTAGTTATACACTAATGAAAAAATACTTATTAATATTATATTTCATTTCTGCCAATATATCCCCCTAAATGCTACACACTGGCACTTTAAGAACAGTGGGAGGCCATCTAAAGTACCACTACATATTATTACGCCTGAAACTGAACACCAGTAAAAGATACTTTCCAGTGAATTATCAGTTTTTAAAATATTTTTGACCTAATGTATGTAATAATCCACTGGAAAGTATTTAGTTTTATTTCTGCACCAAACATAGTATGCTTCATCTTCAAACGGTTAATCAAAAACATACAATGAGATTCAAATAAAGGTGCACTTGCCATGAACATTAAAATATATATATATTTATACATTCATTCTCTGATGTTGAATTAAAGCATGCCAGCGTCAGTACAACGTGCAGCGCGTGCAAGGTGGACAAGTCAAATACGGCACATGCTGGCAGAGCATTACAGAAACATCATGCACTGCTGGAAAGACGAAAAAAAAGCGATGGAGGGGTCAGGAAACGGAATATCTGGTTTGTGGCATCGAAGCAAGTTGACAGTTTAAGTCGACAGTTTAAGTCAGCTTATTATTTTTGGACATGGATGATAAGAAAGACCACACCAAATGTATCTCGTTTTTAAATCTGGCATTTTAAAGTTCAGTAAATTAAACACAACTGAGATTACGTATTTGATATTCTCTCTAAATTGAATAAAATTAAAAGGAATAAGAAACATGTTGTTTAGTGTTGCACTCTTTTTATTGATCAGTGGTTAAAAAGTCATCCAAATCTCCAGGCTCAGTGCCCCTTTGAGATCCGTTTTGTGCAGTTTGATCAGAAAATAATTAAAAACATAAAAACCAACACTTGGATCAATTTCTCTGGTCCACTTTTTGCAAATCAATTTAAAAACAAAATAAAACAATTTATCATGTACCATGTAAAAGAATTTGAGAAACGCTGAGAAGTGCATTAAAGTGGAACTTCTAACAACTGCATTTTTAAAGGATGCCGTCCTTGTGGTACGAACCTCATTCTCACCAAACCTCCGATGATTATTCTATACAGTACTCTTTGTTAAAGGGAAAGAAAACTGTTTTTTAAAAAATAAACTGTTTTTGGCATCTATTTGAAAAACATTGCAAAGCAGTAAAGCACAGCACATATAAATAAGACAGCATTGTTACTTCTGCATAATTACGCTGCAGATGAGTAATTAAAAGGTTGATGTGCAGTACTTAAATCCAAACTTAATTAATGAATCAAATCTATTTATAATCCAAAAATAGGTAACGATGTTTTACAGATGAACAAAAAGAGGATTCAAGGCCATCCACTCACCCAATGACAATTATATGGATTGAATAAGACATATCAGTGACTGCGTTTTGTTCATTTCTTTGATTTGTTTTTTAAAAGAAAAAAGTACCAAGTTTGAAAAAGCAAAAAAAAAAGTTTAAAAATCTGCAACTGATTAAGAAATTTGCTATACATTTTTATTTACATCTGAGCTGCCAAAAAGTATAAAAGTATCAATATTCACAAGACACTATACAATAATCCTTAATCAGTAGGTCCAAAAACTCCTGTTTTTATGTTTGCCCAAAATGTAAAAAGTATTCACCCAGTGTTTTAAAAATAGATATAGAACAAATATATAATACATTTACGAAGGTTTGACCATATTATAAAGACTTATAATAGTGCAACTACCTAATGTGTATTTTTAAAAAGAGACATTTAAAAAAAGTAATAAATCTTTAAAATATCTTTTTAAAAGGAGCTTCTCTGTGCAGATTATTGCTGTGGACATTAATTAAAAAGAGGAAGGCACGGCGGCCCTGGTAGACTGAGTCAAACACGTTTTACACAGGACTGGAGATGGAGTAAGGTTACAGGCGTCCCGGGGTTTAATCAGAGGAGGGGTAGGCCACACCGGGGTTCGTAGGTAAAAGGGAAAAAAAGAGGGTCTGCGGGGTTGTGCGGGACGACACGGCGAGACACAGGAGGTAAAAAACATTTCTGAGGTAAAGGTCACACAGATGTGGTCACTCTGTCTGCAGCGTTATTGACCTCGTTTTTGTTGGAGTCCAGGCCTTTGGCAGCGTTCAGGTCGTTGCGGAGGTTCTCGGCCGCTTTCTTCATCGTTTTCAGCTCGCCGGGGTGAGGCGTGGCCCGTCGGAGTAGTGTTCCCTGTGTGGAGGAAAGAGATTCAAATTAGCGGTGCACTGGTTATATCTGCAGCAAAAATAACTGGTGAGCTTAGAATCGATGAGTTAAAGGCTAGGTCATAACTGAGTCACAAAATGACTGAATGCAAATGTCCAGTAACAGAGAATTATTTTTTTTTTAACGGAGAAATGTTAAAGGTACAGTGTGTGGAATTTGGTGCCATCTAGTGGTGTGGTTGCAGATTGCAACCAACTGAATACCGCTCACTCCTCCCTTTCCAAGACTGCGATAATGTGAGCCGCCGAGTGCAAAACCGTGATAGCGCCCTTCGCCTCACTCAGAGGCCATCCTTACCATAATAACACTACTTAAGGAGCAACGGAAGTCAGACGGCGCCTGGCGGTACCACGATTTTGCACTCTGCGGCTCACGTTACCGCAGTTTCACAAGCGTGTCGGAGAACTACGGTGGCCTTCAGGTAATGAAAAAAAAATTGAAAGGCTCTCTCTAGAGGTAGTGTTTGGTTTGTCTGTTCTGGGCTACTGTAGAAACATGATGGAGCAACGTGGCGGAAACTGTGAAGAGCACCCGCTCCCTACGTAGATATGAATGGCTCAATCTATGGTAACGAAAACACAACAATTCTTATTTTCAGGTGATTATACACATATCAGTCCACCACTGTGCTCCAGACTAAAATATTTCAAAGACTATAACATGCATTTCCAATAAATTGTGTGCCGACATTTATTGTCCCCATTTATTGTGCGGCACTGTGACCCCCTCTAGCACCACGGGCAGGTTAATATCAGAGTGAAATATCATTAATATCACACAAGTACTGGATGGATTGCTGTGAAATTTGCCCACGAGCTCGCTGGTCTCACCGTGTCATCATCGTCCTCCTCATCATCATCCAGAAAGTGAATGGCACTGATCCTGTTCATGGCTTTGTTGTCCCACGTGTCATCTCCCGTGTCATTCACCAGGCTCTCCAGGGCTCCACAGCGGGCCAGATTATCAGAGCCTGCTTTTCAAAAGAGACAACACAAGTCCTGTTACTGGAATTCATGCTCACATCAAAATGCTCTGCTATAATTACAAAGCGTGATCTGAAGTGAATATTTCAGCAGATTAAAATCAATACGGTTGTTGTGATTGCTTCTCCGCAATCTGCCAACTCAAGAAATGAAAGCTGTCACATAACTCAGCGCTCATAAGAGAGAGCCTGAAACTGCCAGATCACAGTTTCAAATCCCGGCTTAGTCACAGGCTTACAGCAACGCAATCTTCCCTGCCCCCAACCTCAGCTTCAGCCTGACCTCCGCCAGTCTTATATCTGCATCTCTCCCACGAGACGGAGATGGCACGTCACAAAAAATGAATGAATACATTTCTTTTAGAGGGAGAAACAAACATCTTTTTTTTAATGCAAAATACAGCGACAAGCTGTAGGAACAAACACTTTGCAGTGAATCCCGACGGATTTAGGTGCAAGGCTGTGGATGACAGCAAAGACAAAAAAAATGACAATAAACAGTTGTATCAGGCAGAGATGGAGCCAGCCCTCAGCCGCATCTCTATACCCAGTGGGCGAGCTTTTAATGGCAACGGGCCAACTGCTGCTAAGCCTCTTTAGCTGCCCAATCCACCGCATTTCTGAAAAACATAACCAAGGAGGGCCTCAAGGGACGGCAGAGGCGCTGATCTGTTATAGGCTGTGATCCCTTACAGCACCTCATAATTGACAGATACTGCAGGGGAGGATGAGATGGCGCAGAACACACTGTGCTTCCCCGAGCAGATCATGTGATAATGTCGTCAAAACCGCGGGGCACTAAATACTCGGAGACGATGCAAGAACTGATGAGGAATAATACTCAAATGTCACGGCGTTGGCACCAAGCCTTTTCACTCTAGAAAAAAGCTCATGAAGACACTGATCTACAAACAAATAGTAAATATGACAAAGAAACACAAGCTGTAAATTCAGTCAGCCAGTCCAGTACGAGGAAAATGATTCATGAAGGTTATTCAAAACCTCTTTCTGCTTGATGAAAAACATCACCTTTGTTGTCTGGTTCACACGGCTGTTGAGGCAGCAGCACGCAGGTGAGCACCTTCTCGCCCGAGTCGGGATCCTCGTCTGTCTGAAAAGTGAGGAGAGGCTGCGACTGGTTTTCTGACATCCACAAGGCCTTCAGTCGAAGCGTGGTCAGTGACATCGGTAAGTGGTGGAGCCTGAAAAACAAACCACCAACTCACAGTCAACATCACCAACTGGCTCAAATCACGTAGGATATATAAAAAAAAAAAAAACACAAGATGCCTGCAGGTTTGTAGTTCTTTTGACAATCTCCAGACGCAGAGGTGAACAATACTTGCCAACTCTCCTGACTTTCCCGGGAGACTCTTTCTTACAATTCTTCTGTATTTCTCCTGATTTATGACAAATGTTCACGCATTTTTTTCCCTTTTTGTTATCTCAGCCTGTTTCTGGCACTGTACAGCGTGTAAAAGCCCTACGGTTTCCTCCCAGACAATACAGCTCAGACAAATGGCGTTTCCTGGGGAAAGAGAGCTGCATGTGGTTTTGAGTTAAAAGTCACCAGAATGCAGGAAACAAACTGAAACTCAAATTTTTGGTTTTCAAATCTTCCCGATTTTTGAGGTCTCAAGGTTGGCAAGTATGAGATGAACATGTTTGACTAAAGCAGCAGCAGACGTCGCTGCAGCACTCTCTGAAGACAAAGCTTGGACCAAAACAGGTAGTGGCAGAGAAACGAAGCCAAAACAAACTCTGACTGACGGCGAGTAATAATGGTCAAAACATCCAGATAATCTTTAAGTATCAGAGAGTAAAACAAAACGTATATTTCATCAAGTATGAAAAAAAAAAATTTAATCATGTTTGAGCATTTGTTTTTTTTAATCATTACAAAGGCTGTGTCCGACAATCATTCACTACTCCCTATCTATGTAGAGGACTATATAGTGAGCTCATCGGCAACATGAAAAAACACTTTCGGACTCTAGTCAGGTCATTTACTCGTCGCCATTAATTACGTCATTGCTGTCACACAATTAAAATGTGCCAGATCAACGTCAGCTGGTAGAGCATCCATAATAAATACTGACATGTATATTTGCGTGTGATAAATACAAATGTAAGCTATTTTGTTGAGTTGTCTCTTAGCGAAATGCTCTGAGTGAATTTAAGTTCCCTTTGGTACGCAGTGATGCAGCATATATGTCTAGGGCTTTTATTGTGAAAGGTAACAATTAACGTCTGTTGTGAATGTGGGGGCAAGAAGCATTTTTTCCCGTATTAATAAATACAAAGTAGTTTGTGGCCGTTTGTGGGACTTTCTCCTCTCATCCGTTTGCCATTTTTCCTTCAGCACAATGCATGATGGTATATAGTGCTCGGTTAGTGACCATCGTTGTCCACTACTCTTCATGATGCATCGTGGGATACTCTGAGTCCACTATGTAGGGTATAATAATTCTCACTGTACATTCGGGCTGCACTACAAAACGGCGAACTCACTATATAGTCCACTATATGGTGAGTAGTGAGTGATTTCAGACACAGCTAGAGCCTTCAAATGACTTAGAAATAGAAGATATGAGCGTGTTGTTGGGTGTACCTATTTCCGGAGACGTCTAGCACGTGCAGCTCTGTGGCTTGTGACAGCTCTGACGGTATCCTCGTCAGCCTGTTCTCTCGTACACAGAAGACATTCAGGCCGCTGCAGCCACCGATCTAAGTAACAGAAGATACAACAGGATTAGGCTGCACACGAGTCAGTCAGTCAGTGTACAAGTGCCATGTGAAGCATGAAAACATAGTATAGGCAGACACACATATAGGTTTTAATTGTACTTTTTTTCCCTTCCTAATAAAAAAACGCAATATAAATCTCTTTTTTTTCTCTCTCTCTAGAGTTTTTACCAAAGCCAGGATGAAAGAAAGCAGAGTAAATCTGCTGCCAGCATTTGTGCACTTTGTCCCAAAATCGGTGATCTCAATGGCTGACCAGTTAAATGTCAATGGGATGTGGCAGAGGGACCTAAAATTAGGAACAATTAGGCCTAGCAGGCAGACAAAGCAGAGACTTGATGGGCCAGCTAGACTGCAGTTGTAATCCATTAATCTGCTCAGGCACAGACCTGAGCAGGATACAAGTATTGTTAAAGAGATTCAACACGTTAAAAGGAGCAGGTTAAGCTCATCATCTACACAAGTTAATATGATGGGGGCTTATTGCATTCATAGTAAACAAAGCGCAGGGAACAAAATGATTCTAAAACAAATCAAACACGTTATTAAATCTGCTTCCATGCGAGCACGGACAAAAGTCAGCTGGCAAAAAGTGTTATGAGCAACTAATAAACAATCAATAGAATCTATAAAACTGGGCCAATGGTCAAGTAGCTCAGACAAGCACAAATCAATACTTAGGTCATGGTTACACTGTGATTGTTAGCAATGACATGCAATGCCAGTTTGAGAAAACGGTGACGCCATCGATTCATTATCTAGGTCAACTGTTATTTTTCTCCTAACACTGCAGTCTTTGCATCAAGACACAGGGGCATTGTACGGCGTCTGAAGAAGCCTTCCAGCCAGGCGGGCCTTCACTTAAACAGACAAGAGGTTTAGAAAAGAATGTCACACACAAACACAATGGAGACACTCAGGCAGAGCTGAACGAACCAGAGGACTGAGCAGTAAACGTGAAATGAGAGAGAGAGAGCTCGATAAGCAAGAGCATTGTTGATCCACACGTGAATGAACTTTAGACAGTTTGAGCCAATGAAAAGCTCAACAGCTGCATTAAAGAATTACATAACAACAACAACAAATGCTGTCTAACTTAACAGCAGTGCATCAGTGTACTCAAACAGAGAAAGAAAATAATCACACGTTTGTAATAATTTGAATGTTATGCAGCTCAGAAGTGCAGCTTCAGACCATCATTTCAGACATGCAGTTTCAATCTAAACTGCGCCACCTATTGACATGAGTTTTGAAGTGGGGGGGGCATCCAGCTTTGTGTTTCCTACCCTCTAGGGGGATCCGGGGCCATGCTCCGGAGGAAGAAAATTGTGTACATTTTAAATTTAAATGCATCAATCTGGCGCAATTTGAGAGCAAAATTAAGAGGCTAGACCTATGAAGAACTTTGTGCTCTAGTAAACAATTTAATCAGACGTTTCAAAACGGGTCGGTGGGTTGCTGACATCACCGCAGACCCCTGACGCACTGAAAACAGTCAGAGTCAGAGAGGGCAAACTGCAGAGTGAGCACTTCATGGCCCTGGGAAGCGACGAGGTGTTCTGTAAAACTCAGGGGTCTGAGATGCGAGCCATCTTCACACGGGGCTTTTCCAACCCACCCGTTGAGAAGTAGAAAATATTTTTGGTTCATTATGAAACTGTAGTGGGCTGGATGTCAGAAGACTTTGATTTAATTTGAATCAGGCTACGCAATTGTTGATTAGGATTGGATAAAGGTCCAACATGTTAGAAACCATATAAACATTATTGCCAACATTCTACCAGGCTTAGACTTTACCATTTTATTACAATAACACCTGAAAGTGGGGGGACAAAAAGTCTCATTGTCCCCCTTACTCTGGCGCCTATGCAAATTGTTTATTATTTATTGTTTTATAGCTACAAGCTCAATTGCTTTTCTGTTTTTATTAATTATTTTATTTGTATTTATTTAAGCCCAGTCCTCTTGTAGCATGTCCTCTCTCTGTCATCAGTCAATGCTGGACTGGTGATCCATTAATCTTACATTTTCATTTCTTTAAGGGAACAAAACCCACACAGTTTTGGTAATTACAACTTTTAATTTTGAGTTGTAGGTCATCGGTTGCCTCTCAACACTTTTTAGTCTCAACCCTCTTGAAAACTGAACGGTGCGTCTGAAGAGGTTTATCCTCAAGTTAAATTTGAATAATGTTGGTTGATATATGAAAGCTTACCTCCTTAGGTAGTGACGTTAGCTGGTTTCTGTCGCAGTTGAAGTTGGAAAGTCGCTTTAATTTCCCAACACTCCTCGGCAAACTCTGTAATATATTAATCAAAACAATTAGAAAGAGCGTGAGTTGTTAATTAATAACCACAAAGGCACAATAAGAGTATTTCCTCATCTCATTTGTCTCTTTACATCATTATCTTTTGAACAACTTATTAAACTGTTGGTCAATTTATCCAAAGGACATCTTAGACAACCAAATCATCCACTTGTCACCAGTACAGGCAGTGCTCTCATGCATGAGACAAAAGGAGACGTGTTGCTCACACAGTCGGTTCATTTATTAACATACAAAACAGAAAAACAGACCAGTGGCGATGTACTGTATGCATCCCCTCATTGTAGCTTTCAATCTCTATTTTACTCTACAAGAACAACTCAATGTATTCCTGTCACATTCCAGATGTTTTACATGTCAGTGTTTCAATATGAGGCTGTGCTTGTGTTTTAAATCAGTTCAAAAGCATAGCATAGTATAAAAGGCAGATTAATGTATGCTTTTTAGGCTATTGAATGATGTTGAGCAGTGCATTTTTCACTACGGGTGTGGTGTTTGATGCAGCTTGCAAACAAATCTACACATCTATAACAAGTCGATGTCATTTGTAATGAGGATGAAACCTTATTCTCTCATTATGACAAACCCGTTATGTGATGTGCTGCTGCTTTCGTCTACATAAAAACAGCTAATGAAAATTAACTATCTATATATTTGTACTTATCCCTTAATGTTTTCTTTACATGTTAAAATACTAGACAGTAATACAGTTTGCAGACCCACCTGTAGCTGGTTCTCTGTGAGCACTAGTTCAGTAAGGCTTTCACAGTTGCCGATGCTCTCTGGAATATAAGTTAGCCTATTCTGGTCAGCTTTCAGTATAGAAAGTTTCCGTAGTTTTCCTGCAGAGAAAGAAAAAAATAACATATCAATCAAAATAAGTGTTGCTCGGACATTGATAGCAAACTAATGGAGCAGTTACTATGAGATTGAATAAAATGTAGACTTGCATATCTATTTTTAGTGGGTTGTTTTCACACCAAAGCATACTGTGTTATGCAGCACCTTATGTTCCATGGGTTTAATATATGAACATGCCAACAAGCCATTTTGAATGAAACTCTAGGAAACATTCCCATATGTGAGAATTACCCAGTGAGGAGAAATAAAAATTAGATAAGTCAAAACACACACATGACAAGCTCTCAGGAAGATAGTGTAATCATGCTAGTCAAGAGCGAGGAGGATTGACATGCATACCAATGCTTTCTGGTAGAGCATCAATGAGGTTCTGAGACACCAGCAGGTCAGTGAGCGCCACCAGGCCACCTAACTCCTCTGGAAGCCGCTCCATCTTGTTTTCTGATACATCCAGACACAGCAGGCTTTTCATGCTGCCCATCTCCTAAAAGATCAGAGCGGAGACTGGTGGTTAGCAACGTTACAATGACACGGTGACAAATACAGTCTAGGAAAGCAGAGTCGAAACAATGTTGTCTATGCATTTGCAACATTTAATCTCAGGACATAAGACACATGTGACCACTCTGATGTTTGTCTTTATACAGTCAAATTCAAACTGCACTACATTTATATTCAGAGGACATATTTGTACATTTTTGGTTTTAGCCAACATGACTCCAAGACGAGATTTGTCTTATCTTAGGTAAGACAAATGTTCTTGTTCAAAATCTTATTTTTTGATTGTATTTAAACACGTATATGTACTATTGCACACAGCAATAAAAAATAATGATATGAAATGAATGAAATGATATGAAAGCCGACATTGGCCTTCGCCCAATGTCGGCTGGGATCGGCTCCAGCCCCCCCCGCGACCCCTAACGGGATAAGCGGTTGCAGATGAGAGAGAGAGAGAGAGAGATATGAAATGGTGGTACTCTAATTAATACAGAGACAATAACAGATTCCCAAATACAAGAAACAAATCAATGAGCTTACCGAGGGGATTTCAGCCAACTGGTTTCCATCCATCCACAATTCCTTTAAGCTGACAAGACAGCCTATTGACTCTGGCTATGTGGGAGGAAGAAATGTACGGAGTGAAAGAGTGAGAGCCAGGAAGATAGAAGAGAAAGACACAACAAGGCAGAAAAATACTATATGAGTGACTTTGTTCTGATAATGTACTTATTTTTCCTTTAATTCAAATTACAAACATAATAGACACACACAGCAAGGTGCAGACAACTGGAAGCATAATAAAAATAACGCTCCCATCTACAGTACTTCTATCTATACTTCTTTACCTCCAAGAGTTTGAGGCTATCCTGCCCTCTTCAAGAGGGTGTTTTATCATGGTTACTTTTAATTGGTGTCGGTTCAATGATTACAATTAAATATGAAATACATAACTTATTGGGCATTTGTATATATGGTGCATTTCTCTGCTATATTTATTAAAAGTGTCAACAGTGTGCTAAAACAGTAACATTTTAAAACTGTACCAAATACCAATTTTCAAAACTGAGAGCAGAAAACAATCAGACAACATCCAACAATGTAAATAACCGAGTTCAATGTACACATGATAAATTAGTTAAAACAACTTCCTTTTTGATGGCAAAAGGCGCTTTTTCACCGCCGCGTCATGGCAACAATGTCGAATGAAAACGCAAACGTTTGATAACATTTGATCACAAAGATCTTTAGATTGTACAGACCAAATTTGAAGTCAATTTGATTAAATCGGTAGGAGGAGTTTGTTAAAGTTCAGTGCCTGTAAACGGCAAAAAATGGGCTAAAATGACGCATATAAATCCGAATGGCTGACTTCCTGTTGGGTTTTGGGTATACCTCCAAGAAGCTTTTTTGGGCGTCTCCACATGTTATATCTGCCTACCAAATTACATGTAGGTGAAACCTCAATAAGAGGCTCAGTCTTTCCAACTTTGTAGGGGGCGCCATCGAGCCAAAGTTTAACAACTTTAATACTGACAATAATCATAATCTAATTATAAAGATAACAATATTACTTTTTAAAAAAAACGTGGGCAAATAAGCCGGCCACCTTGACGACATAAACAAACAAACAGACAACAACAAAAAAACACCTTAAGCCCTTCAAATTTGCGATTATTGTAAGAATATTAATAATTCCTTCAGTTTCAATAGGGCCTCCGCTGGTCGGTGCTTGGGCCCTAATAAAACACATAAAGAGTAATTTCTTGGCAGCCTGACTTTGCTTCATCTGTCAGTAAATCATTCACCGTCAGAGTCTGACCGCTCACACAAGATTACAACTTAAAACCACAGCTCAAAGCAGATGGCCAACCTCCCATCTGGGTGATAAGAGGTGAAAGCTGTTCTCGAGGGATGCTAATCTACGTGGACGTGACAAGAAAAAGGAAATGAAGGAAAACGTTTCTTCCTGCTCATTCTGTGAGCCATGTGGCTTTCTTCTGAGTAAACAAGTTAAACTTACCAAACTGTACAGCTCATTATTTCCTAAGTCGAGCTCTTCAAGTCTGTGAAGCAAAGATAGTGACCTGTGGATGACACATGAGAGGGAAGTGCAAATGAAAATACAGTCAAAATAAAAATGCAGAGGCTTGCTGCATGCAACAAAACAACATTGCTCCTTAACAGGAAAATACACAGCCTCTCTTACAACAACATATACAACATACTGTATATCCATATAGACAGGGCAGTCGGTTGAATACGTACTCTGGTAGGAATGTCAGCAGGTTTTCTCTGAGTTCTAGTGATATCAAATTGGAAAGGCTGCAATGACAAAAAGAGAGATGATTATATGTTTATGAAAATGCCATGAACTGTAGTTT
The DNA here is from genome assembly GCA_916701655.1 of Sebastiscus albofasciatus. Classification (NCBI taxonomy): domain Eukaryota; kingdom Metazoa; phylum Chordata; class Actinopteri; order Perciformes; family Sebastidae; genus Sebastiscus; species Sebastiscus albofasciatus. The sequence goes on along the minus strand of CAKAOI010051464.1, from coordinate 71,161 downwards.
CTATACAACTTCTACTCATATTTCCTCAACACAGATCATTAACATACATGTTGTACATACATAGCGTTTTAGGCCTGCAACTAACGTTTGGTTTATTCAATGTCAGAAAATAGTGAAAAATGTCGATCAGTGTTTCCCAAAGCCCCAAGATGACGTCCTCAAACGTGAACTCAAAGTCCAGAACTCAAAGATATTCAGTTTACTGTCATAGAGGAGTAAAGAAACCAGAAAATATTTACTTTTAAAAAACTGGAATTACAGAATTTTGACTTTTTTTTCTTAAAAAAATTAAGCAAACTGATTAAACAATTATCAGAATAGTTAGGTGATTAATTTAATAGTTGACAACGAACTAATCGATTAAGCGTTGCAGCTAGAGTGTTTCTAAGCAAACTTTTATTGAAAGCTAAAAATGATTGCAAAATGTCTCTTTGCTATCACATATCTGGGAACAGGAAGTATTTTGGAGGTGTGCCAGTCTTATCAGGGCTGTAGAATCGCGGTAGCATAAACAAGCACTGCATACTTTCAATGAAGAGCGAAATGTCTGAAGGACTATCATAGACCAAAGTACAGGGTTATCTTCTTGAAGTGCTGCTTAAGTACGCTTCAGTACATGTACCCAATTAATGGAGGATTTTATGACAACTAGTTCAGTACGAAGTCCACATAGTTGATCAGAACCCAGACTGAGTAATTCAGCCTTTGTGTGTTATTAGAGATGGACCGAGGAGTCAACAAAAAGCCCTTCCATTCATAAAGTTTGACTGGGTCAGAGGGATTACTATAATCTAGTAGGTATGTTTGGACCGGTTCTTACAGGCTACAAATGTAACAACATGAGAAACAACGGCTACTTTTCCTTAATCTTGTGTTTTTCATTCACCACAGCAGACCGCTGAGCCAGAGATTAAAAGGACAAGACTGAAGAAATGATGAAAACAGCCGCCTAATTGCATCAAGTGTCTCAGGTTTCTGTGAAAGACATTTTTTTTGGTTAGAAAACTTTCCCATCTCAGGAGATAAACCGCGGATGTCATTTAACCCCTTGAACGTTGATCTTATCCAGATCATGTTTTTCATTACCTTCTTCCCTTGAGAGCAGGCCTCAAGTCACTGCGTTACGTAAGATAGATATGGGACATATGTGTGGCACATGCCGTACCATGAGGAACAGGGCGTGGGCAGATCTCTTTAACTCAAGCTGACTTTGTTGGTAGGAAAATGGTATGTCTCATAAAGGTAACCATAAAAGACTGTGTTCAAAATCAGTTGTGTACACAGTTGAGGTAGACTGATTAATCGTCACTGATCATCACTGTTTAGCATGGAGGCTCCATACACAAAGTCAAGGTGGAGGTGGAGAGAAATATAACGCAACACTACCAGCTCTTTGTCCACGATACAAGACAGGCAGACAGGGAGGAAAAGAAATCATTCACTGTTACTTTAACTTGTTCAATATACCAATTTGGCGTTTTCTCTTCCAAATAATCCAGCCACGTAACCATCCATTTATGAAATAAAATCGCAGACTTAAGGATCCTCCTTACCCCGGGAATATGCACGAACATTAGTGGTTTGCAAAGGTGGCATTTAACAATGTACGAAATGCGCAACAGAAGTAATCCTGGCCGGTCTGTGAGCCACAGATCAGGGTCAGACACGACCCGACCCCAGATAAGCAGTTGAAGATGAGTGATGAGTGAGTAAGGCATTCACCGAATCACACTTCAGGATGTGACATGACAAAAAAACGCTTTATTAAAAACAGCGTATGCAAAGTAGCTGACTAGGCTGCTGCAGAAGTAAAGAAGATATCAGCCGATTACTCAGCTATTGGCTTTTTCCTGCTCCAAACTATCGTTATTATATCGGCCTTTAAAAATCCACTATCGGTCGACCTCTACACAGTTTCATATCATTGCTGCCCTTGTCTATGCTGAGTTTGTATGCACACTTGCCAACCCTCCCGATTTCCACGGTGTCACAATTTCTCCCAATTAAAAGCAAATTTTCACATTTTTTTTCCTTTTGGTTATCTTAGCCTGTTTCTGGAACTGAACAGTGTGTATAATCCCTACTGTTTCCACCCGGACGACAATAGAGCTACACCAACTGTCGTTTCCCGGCAGAAGAGAGCAGTCTATGCTCGCGCCACAGCGCTGTTTGAGCTCATGTTTAAGCTGCACTCGCCACGGCGTGCAGCGCCCAAAGTTGGGCTTTGCTCGATGCAGCGAAAAAGCCGCCGTGGCGTGGCGCAGCGCGGCACAAGCCATTGGAAATAATGTGTTTCACAGCGCAGTGGTGGCGTTGTCGCGTTGTGTCTGAAAGGACCTTCAGCGAGTGAGAGACGGAGAGGGAAATGGAGAGTACTACGAGAAAGAAATACTCAAGCGGAGCAAAAATAAATAAAAACGGATGAATATTAGTTTTTACCAGAGATTCACACGCCAAGTTCACACCACATGGGCGAATTATTCAGTTTTCTTTCCTGGGAGTTAAAGGTAAAATCAAACGTTTACCATAAAAATGATGTTTCAGTGTACTTATTATTTTGTTATTTTCACTCTTTTAAAGTCACCAGAATGCAGGAAATAAAGTTTCTGAAACTCAAATTGTTCTGGGGGAGGATCCCCAGACCCCCTGCTTTGGTTTTCAAATCCTCCCTATTTTTAAAGTCTCAAGGTTGCCAAGTGTGCTTGTAGCTGTTGCCATGGTAACAAAAACTAAACATGAACAATATGAGAAACAGCTGTTACGGACAAAATATAGATTTGAAAAGAAGCAAACTTTTTCTAAGATAAATCTTTTTTTTTGAGGGGGACATCAAAATAAATTGTGTTCATGAAAAACACTGTGTTGCTAGAAAGCACATGGTTTACAAGACGGCAGACCACAAAACATAAATATTATTGAAGACATTTCCAATGCAACATTCAGTTCAAAACAAGCAAAAATTATAATCCTAACTGACTTTGGTTTTATTGTTTTACGGGAACATTTTGCAGAATTTATTACAACTAAGGAAATATCTAGAACATGAAGAACACACAACACAGCTACAACTGTTTTAGCCCAGTTTTAGCCCGTGCATCTATAATCCATTACAGTATGGATCTCCATCAGAAAATCCATCTGGTGTTTTAGTATCTTGCATGAAATCTAATTTATGTCCATCATTAGGTTAAATACTGTATCATCAGATTAACATTAAGCCTAAAAAGCCCATCTATAAGTAGCACAGTACTATTTCAAAGTCGACAATCCAGATTTATGATCACTAAAGGAGCAAAAAAGAATCCTTTCTTGAATCGCAGACATCCGCCGGCCATGCATCATCATCATCCCTTAGAGGTTAAGCAGTAATCCTTCATTTATGGCACCGTGGCAAGCCAAGACAAATCTCTGTTTAGTTTAGCTCCAACTGTCTCAGCAGTTATCTAATGGTTAAAATATGCCATCCAGAGCACTGCCAATAATTATTTAAGATGTAGTATTGGACAACATCAGCACAAGTTTCACTGTTGTGATCAACGTCAGAAAGAGTGACTTTAAAAGAACAGGTCTTCACTGACATTTGTAATCCTGTCTTAAAAATATATTAAATTAACATGGTGTTATCTGTTTAAGAAAATAACTTTATCAGTCAAATGTCAGGATATTCTCAGCATTTCTAACCCAATGTGCACGTCTAAAGTAACTTAATCTCTTCAAATCCGTCCCTGAAGGCTTTAAATTCACTTTCTCTTGAACTCCAAACTTCTACTAAAAACACCCCTTGTGGCAATTTGACCTAAAAGCACATAGTTGTGTTATTAAATCAAATTACGACTGAACTCAACATGAAGGGAGACCTCATAGGAATAAGAATGTTGGCCAGACATGCAGATTATATGCCAGCTCACAACAAGGCTTTTGCCTTTTATGAACAAAGACAATGCGGCCAAGCAGAGGACACTGACTGATGTGTCTGTGAAGAGTAATGTGGTTGGTATGTTTTTCCCAGTGCAGTGAAATTATTACGATCAGAGGAAAGGGAGACAATAGAAATGCAAACACTTTGAGTTCAGTGGTTTGGTTGAGCATGAGTGGCAACATTTTAAAACAACGGAAATTGGTTCAGTATTTTTATAATATTTACTGAATGAAATCAGTTTATACTGCAGGTAAAATGATTGATTATCCTAGCAAGACCACAAAGGCTAAAGTAAAGTGTGGGACTTGGAAATGCAGATGAAACTGTGTGGAAAAGTTTCACCGGCACGGACTAGAAGCACTCAATATGTCCAAACAAGTATGATTTACTTACTTCCCAACGTTATCTGGAAGAACTTGCAATGAAATATCATTGATGGAAAGGCATGTTAGGTTCCGTAGCTCTGGGAAGCTTTCAGGTAACCTGGAAAGATAAAAAGAGAGGCCACAAGGTGAGATGCCGGTGGAAAAAGAGTGCACAGATCACTGTTCAGTTAAAAGAAATACTGTTGACATTAACTTGTGGATGAAAATTGGACTTGCATTGTACGGCTGGCAAGAGAGGAGGATTCTAATTGGATGCCCATGTTGCTTTGTTTCTACTGACACTGTACTGTAAGTAATGTTAAGCAAGAGTTCAACACAATTCAGCCATAAAGTCTTGATAAATTGATATAGTTTATCTATGCTTGTTGCTATTCATCTCCGCCCCATTTGTCAAGTATTTTATACGCTTATCAACATGGGAGTGGGCAAATATGCTTGCTTTTTGCAAACTTATGTATATATTTGCTATTGGAAATCAATTAACAACACAAAACAATGACAAATAAGGTCCAGAAACCCTCACAGGTACTGCATTTAGCATAAGAAATATGCTCAAATCATAACATGGCAAACTGCAGCCTAACAGGCAACAACAGCTGTCAGTGTGTCAGTGTGCTGACTTGACTATGACTCAAACTGCATGTGATTATCATAAAGTGGGCATGTCTGTAAAGGGGAGACTCGTGGGTACCCATAGAACCAATTTTCATCCCTTTGAAAATGGCTATAACAGTTTTCCCTCACCAGAATTTAGTGTAAGTTCGGAGCGTTATTTAGCCTCATTTGCGACAAGCTAGTATGACATGGTTCGTACCAATGGATTCCTTAGGTTTCCTAGTTTCATGCGATACCAGTATCTTTGCTCTAGCTTTAAAGAGTGAGCCCGCTACAACCTCCAAATACAGATTGTGTTAATGTGTTAAAGAAATTTGCTTGAACGCATTATTATCGCGTTAACTTTGACAGCCCTAATTTTAACTTGTATATGAACATCAAAAACGAACAAAGGGGGTCAAAATATTCCTGTTCAACTGCAGGATGTTAGGCTGTAATTACATGGGACAATTTGTTGAATGCTACTGGACATTTTGCAGTAATGGTTTAATGACACCAAATACCTAAGTGCTCATATTTTCACTTTCTAAATGGACTCATTATCTGCTTAATCAGGACAAACAGACAACTTTCTTTTGTCAAGTTTTTACTTTAGGAACCATTATTGTCTTTAATATTGCAGGCTGGCCAGATGGGTCTACTTAGATGCTAGTCACGGTCACACTTTGATCAATAGCAGCAACAACAAATTTATGCTCTTCCCTTTTTGGTGGCAGCCGTAAGTGTACTTGTAATTGTCTGAGCATCCGACATAATTATGGGCTGGTGAGACAAAAAAAGGCTTCTTCTGCTCTAATGTTTCTCTTCAAAAACATTATTCGGAATGAATGTAAGCCTTGAAATCAGACGGGTATTGTATACTTTTGCACAACTGAAATTCAAACTGGAACCTGCCATCAATCCCACAATAACAGGTACTTGTATATACACAACTAAATCATAGTTATTCATATTTATTGATGCTGTCAAGACAAAATTGTGTCTATATTTTTAATTATGATGAGTTGAGAAAAACACAAAGTATTTATTTTCCATTTAAATGTCACATGTGAATATACAGTTCATTTATATAGTTGAAAAATACCTTTAATATTCCCTTCAATTTATGACTGACAACAATGTGACATCACAGTCCTGCTAACCTATAGTGGAAACTAGACCTTTACTATCAACCTGTTAAAATAGGACTGATGAAAGAGCGGAAAATCTGGCTACTACTGTGGAAAAAGAGTGTTGTGTGTGCAAGCTTGTGTGCACTTTAAAAGTATTGAACACCAATGCCGTTGTAATACTATTCATTGTTGCCTCCTAAACTATACCACCATACTGCAAAGCAGTGTGGCGTTGCCCCTGCTGAGGTGCAAATTAGATTTAGTTTCACCCACACAATGAAAAGCATTTATGCACAATCTGCAATCTGTTATGGAGAGTGTGTGAATGTTCATAAACGCAGGGGATCTTTAAAAAAAAAACTGTGCATACGATGGAAATAGAAATTCCTCTCCTCTTTTTAAAGATGTACTCCCTGCTTTTGTTATCCCAACATGTTTTTAATCTGGATAAATGGGCCTGTTCATTTAAAGGAAGATCAATAAGTGTCAAGTATCAAAATCAATATGAAATGTGAACTGTTTGTTACAAATCTTGACAGCTGAATCTTTTAGAAGAGACCAATATTTAAGTTAAATATGACTGATGGGTAATTTGTTTTCTGTTTAGAAACTTAGCAACAACATAATCTGGAAGACTTCAGTACCTTGTTAATGGATTTCCACTGAAATCTGCCACTTGGAGGGCTTTGCAGTACGAAATACTCTCTGGAATTTCTATAATATCTGAATAAGAGAAAAGACACAGGTTACAACACTTCTTAATCAAAAATAAATACATGACACAATCAGCAGTAGTCAAATAATACATGTCAAGATAATATATTACATGCTTTAATAAATGATAAACAAAAAAAAACAATAATGGTGCAGATATTAATGCAAAAATAGTATTTAGTGGTAAATCTAAGTAAGGCATAATGTACAGAGAGCCGGTAATTATTGTGAAATAGGGATGCTAATTTTGAAAAATGTTCTTAACCATTAACCGACAAGATTTTTGCCTCGCATGCCGCAGTGCGCGAGCTACAGTGTATGAGCACAACAGACAAATGAATCCCCAGTTCACCCGTCCGGGAGCATTAACTTAGCAGCCACGATGCTTCGTGTAGTGTCGCAGACATGCAGCGACTTTCCCAATAAAAGTCTCCACCGCACATTTAGTTTAGTTTAGCAGGTTGTCAGCTGTGTGTCTGCCCGGCGTAACGACACTCTGTCTGCCCGGATTAATGATAGCGATTGTCCGACAAACAGTGTGTGTGTTTGTGTTTGTGCTACGTTAGCATCTGTAGCTCTGCTGGTAGCTTTGTGCTCACCATTGTCACTAACTTGAGTGACTTCAGCGAGTTTCCGAAAGACCACGTGTGTGTTGATGGTGGCGTTATAGCTGTGAACGTAGGTGTAGCAGACAGCGTGTGTACAGTTTATTTGTCAGTGAATAAATGCTACGAGGCTACAACTCCTCCGCTCAAGCAAGCTATAGACGGGAGCCAACTTCCTGTATCTGTAATGCCGACTCAGACTCTCTTAAGGTGGGCTCTTATGGTGGACCAGCTTTTCTCCTTTAAGTGACGAGTTTTCTCAGCTTTTTAATTTATTATTAACATTTCTTTTAACCGTTTTAACCGATAGTGTTAATCGGTTAAAATGCTTCTCTCATCGCCCTGAAGGGAATTCTTTCACAACAATGACCCGCTAGCTGTACATTATCCCGCTTATTACACGGCTACTTACTTAATAAATCAATATTTTGACACAAAAAAACGGTCCACCAGAGTCCAACATCTGAACTGCGCCCATAGCAGTGGTCTGTTATACATAGTAACGGTCTGTTATAGAGAAATTACAGACTGCAGAACGCCGTGATTGACCAATCAGAATCGAGTATTCAACACAGCCGTGTAATAATGTAGAATAAAAACCTGTTTTATCATTCAATAGTTATGCTACACTAACTATTATATATAATGCATTCAATTTTGACCAAAACAGAAAAAGATGTAAAGTAGTTTAAAAAACTTTGGTTTCACTCTCCAGCCACAACTGAGAACAGCGTGCTCTACTGTAAGAGAAACCTCACCAGTGTATCTAAAGGAATACGTTCTGGTCTATACAAACGACTTGGGAGATTCAGGCTTAATGCAAACCATGCTTTATTTTCATGCGTGTTTGTTCCATCAGCTTCACTAAAGGGGAGTAAATCTGTCAGTGTGATTCATTCGCTGAACTTAGTGCAGTGTTGCTCAATTGTAAACATATATTCTCGCAGATATGAAGAAAATACCCAGAAACTCAGTTATGAAATGTAACAAATGGGTATGTGCCATAATATTGTGCTCACTGTTTTCCCTTCTTACCATTTCGAGAGACATCCAGTTCTACCAGCTGCATGAAGTTGGCTATTTCTGGTGGAAGTCTCTGGATCTCGTTGTCACTCAGGCCAAGTTTTCTTAGTTTCACCAGCTGGAAAAATGGCTGAAAGGTGAAAAGAAACACATATTCAGCAAAAAACCTTTAAACGGGTTTCACACTGGTGCATCCTGGACTGATTACAGAGTTAGACTTTTGTTACACCAACAACAATGCCTGGCAAATATTGTTCACCTGATGTACCAAATATCATCTCTGAAAAGTGTGATCAGCTAGTCACAGTTTTATTCTTGGATCCCTCCTTTGTATGCTTCACACAAAATAACTAAATGCAACAGAAACACAATCTCAGATCATTTTTGCTGGGGAGAACGTTACCTGTGGATGCTACACTAAATCAGTCTGATTCTGTATTGCAGAAGCACACTTTGTTTGCATTTTCAGAGATAATAAAGCATTTTACATTTAAAGGAATGTTTCCAATCATTAGATTAGACCTTGACGTTGGGAGGGGCTATTATGGCAATTATATGAGGTTGCCATAATAAAAGAAAGAAAGATAAAAAGGTGTGTGTTGTTCAGAACTTATTGGAATTACGTGAGAACACCTGTGGACCTGTGGAGGTGAAACATGTGTGAGAGGAGGCTTAGTAATACTTGGTATTCCCATATTATTCTCATACATCCTCAACAGAAAACATTCAGCTCTCCTCTGTGCGTCTTTATGTTATGAGAACTGCATGGCTGCTCTTAACAGATGAATAACTCTATGCTTTTTCACATATGACATTTTGACATGACACAGCAGGAAAAGCTCAAATGTAAATAATAAAATGAATGATGGCTAATCACATTTAGCTGCTTCAGTTTCAGGATCCTGGTATTGTGCTTGCTGGCTCACTGTCATGCCGTCAAGGCTTGTGCTTTTTCTGTTATGACAAGTCAAACTGTCTGCTCACTGGTTGTGATGCATCAATTTGTAATGTATTTGGATAGCTAGCGGGCTGCAGCACTGACTAGACAGCAATGACTGTAGATGACTAGAGGAGTTGATTGAATACTAAAGCAAGAAAAAGCCTGAGGTTCAAGGCATTTTTCTAGTCAAAGAGATTTAGCATAGAAACTAGAATGGGCAATATAAATTTGTATCTATATTATTTCAATATCGTGATATGAGACTAGATATCGTCTTAGATTTTGGATATCGTAATATGGCATAAGTGTTGTCTTTTCCTGGTGTTAAAGGCTGCATTACAGTAATGTCATGTGGTTTTCTGAACTTTCCAGACAGTTCTAGCTGTTCTATTATTTGACTTTTACACTTAGTCATTATATCCACATTACGGATGATTATTTATCAAAAATCTTATTTTGTAAATATTTTGTGAAAGCACCAATAATCAACCCTACAATATTGTCGCAATATCGATATTGAGGTATTTGGTCAAAAATATTGCAAAATATGATTTTCTCCATATCACCCAGCCCTAATGAGAACATGAGTACGATGATGGAGGCTAGTCTGCGCCAGCCTCAAAATGTCGTCTGTTATTTCCCCTCGACTTTCAATGCTTTGCTCAACTTTAAATAGAAAACTTGTCCAGTGCCCTATTGACTAAACACCTCCTGTTTCAGCAATAAGCCATTTCTGAAGAATTACAATTAACAGGACAAGTGTCCTCACTGCGAGATATTTCGATTTTTATTCAGCAGGCTTTACAATGGATGTCTGACTACAGGTTTGTTTTGTCTCCTAGCTAAAAGTCCAAGTTCTCCAACAGACGCCTCTCCTCTCTACTGTGGTTTTCTGACACTACCAGACTGAATGCCGGTCAGCATATACAACTCGTAAAATTGTTTGGAGAGGCCGTGGTCACAGGTTTGCTACTTAGAAGTACAGAGAGCCGTCTTTGTTGTCAACTTGTGGGAAAGAAAAATCCAGTTGGCAGTTGAATTTAAAATGGCACAAGCAATTAATATAAGCACATACTTGACGCCCCAGAACAAGAGCAGGCAGAGCCTGTGTGGTGGTAAAGCAGGCAGCTAACAATACTGCTTCAGGTTCCCTCAATGTTTGGGCATGAACAGAAAAAAACAGACTCATGAATTTCCCCTCTGGCTTTTGTATTTTCCCTGCTATTGCTAGCTACAAGGCAGCTGGCCATGAGGGCTCATCCATGAATGCAGTTGCTAAATACACACATTTCTCATTTCTCACTCAATCAAGGACTTGAGTTAACTGTTAAATATGCTTTGTACTCTTTTGATCTGTATGTCCACTATGTTGCAAACACATACTGTACAGTATTTTCGCTTAGATGGGGCTAAATAAACAACTGTGTTCCCTACTCTCATGCACAAGCCTGTTGCACTTGTTGCACAAGGATGCATTCCTTGTGCAACACAGGGCTGTGTATTCTAAGCAAACAAGTAGATTAAGTTACAGGTTTCTACTTCTCGATAACTTTGATATATTCTTTTATGCTGGAAAAATGTGTCACCATTGGAATCTATTGTAACCTACATGGATTCAAACTGCAACAGCTTTATACAACCACCTGTCTGACACTCAAAACTGTTTAGGTGGCGTTTGGCTTTCAAAATTGGTATGGGGACACTTTTTAGGTTTTAGGAAAAATGTGTCCTTATTTTTAGAAGAAACTAGACCAGTTTTCCCCTTTGGTTCCCCTTTATATTAGCTGACTGCCCTGGAGATGTATGCTCAGGTAAATGTGATCTGGAAAAAGGTCTCAGGTAGGGATGCACCAATACCGATACTAGATCAGAGATCGTGGCAATGGGGCCGATCTGTTCAATTAATTTTTTTATGTTTATATACTATATACATTATATAGTGGAATTTTAATTCCTGTTTATGTTTTTTTTTTTACCAAGCTGCTGGTGTACAATTTATTGTTTTAATAATAAAGAACAAGTCAATGAATTTATATTTATGTATTTATTTGTCACATTTTGTTTTACAAAGTTAAGAAAGCAATGTTTAAGTCAAGCCTGATGTTGCCTTACGGCCGCCCGCGTACCCTGTTGTTTTTTATTTTGGCATCCATTTAAACAGGTTAGAACAGCCACACTGCCTCCGTGAGCAGCGTGGCTCGGCTGCATGTCAGCTGCGTCTCTTCTAGAGATTCAAGGTCTCGCCTATTTTTACCGCGAGTCGTGCGCGGTTCACAGCAACAACAGACAGTGAAAATGTTCTTTTGACAGTATATTGACATCATACCAGCAACATTACTACAGTTTCAATGTCTGTATCTGTAGAATATGTCACGGACATAAAAGATTTATTTTTAAATGAATACTTCCTGCTTCCGTTTCAACATAAAAGCTCTCTAGCGTTTCTTCTGTGAACAGAATGCTTTCATTTGTTAACATGAGGCTTTTATTCTGAAATATTTACAGAGCAGTGTTGTAGAAAATGCAGTGACCTGCACGGCTCCATGAATGAATAAAGCACAGGGTTTTAATTGTGGATTATTCGTATTATTTACAAATGAGCACACGCTTCTTAGCCTTTTCTGTCTAAAATAAATGTAAATCACATTTATAGTGAAATAAAATGGCCACTATGAAAGGCAAACTATGTAGAAAGAAAGGGCTGGCAGCAACAGCGCTGCAGCCTGCTGCTGTGGACGCCACACGCGTGAGACACGCAGCAATTCAGCAAGGCAGCAAGGCAGCAAGGCAGCAAGGCAGCAATTCAGCGCGTCAGCCGCCACGTTCTGCTTATGTTTCCAGTCTGACCCGGGCGTTACACATAAAAGAATGATCACAGTCACTTTCACATAGTGAGGCATACAGATTATTAAGTAAACACTGGTATCGGATCAGTACTCGGTATTGGCCGATACCCAAAGCCCAGGTATCGCTGTCGGCATCAGAAAAAGTCGGATCGGTGCATCCCTAGTTTCAGGTTCAGTATGGCTGGTGCACAGACAACCCATGCAGCTCATTATTGTAAAATTAGCCTCACTTTTTCTACCAGCCCTAATGACTTCTGATTAATTCTTAATGATAGCGCCACTTCCGACAATTTTTGACTCTACCTCCCTCAAACCACAGAAGCCAGTGTTCCGTTCTGGGATTTTTCATGTGCGTAAGGAAGGGGGAAAAAGCATAAAAGCTTTAATCACCTGCACATCTGATCATGTCATCTAGGTGTAAATGTAATCTGCAAAATGTGTTTTCATTTTTGTAAATAGGAACTCATGATCAGGAAATAGGATCTCATTATTATCCGTAGGCCATATCCAGATACAGATCACATTTTAATAATGTGTGCACAATAAATAAAGCCCAAGAGTCCAAAAGTCAAGCTCCACCCTGTTACAAAATGCCCATGTCATTACAAGGTCTTAAGACAGTTCAAACAGTCTCTAATCCTTCATTTCATCGAGTAAACAAACCTGTTTTATTACTGTTTGTCTGAGCTTTTGCATTCTAACCACCTTAATTTCACTTTCACATTTCACATTTCACTTACTTACAGTACAAAAACACATTGTGGGTGCAGTCTATCTCCCAATCTCAAGTACACAGGTCTAAGATTTGTCTCTTGATGATATCCCCAAGAGAGTCTTGGCTTGTACAAACTTGTTCATTTCCAGAAAAACTAACCCGAACTGTGGCAGAGGATTTTACCGACATGTTTACCACTGTCAGACTTCCTACTTGAACTATGCCACTCCTTTATGACACAGCAATCACAGCCGGATGCAAACAGGTAGGCCTACTCTGTGAAACATTCAGTACCAAAGATTCAAAACTTTCAGCTCAAGACAAAACAAAGGCTGTTTCATTCTTTTGGCTTTTTTGGGGGGGCTTTCGTCCTATTCTAATCCTCTTGAATACAATTACAACAATCAGAGGTGTAACAAAGAGCAATAAATAATTGATTTTGTATCAGTCTAGTCGTAAATTTGCTTGGCGAGTCTTGCATTATACGGACAGCAAACCTGTTCTTCCTGTTGGTGTCATTCAGTTTGCCACGCCCCACACAATCACCCATGTGTGACACAAAAACCAAAACAGTCTTGAGTCAAGAACACGTTAACCATTCTCTCAACTCCCGAGTCAATGTTTGAATCTTCAGTTTCACCTTCAGCGCTGTTTGTTAGAGAACAGGCAGAAGCCTCAAGGTGGTTTGTGGGAAGTGAGTGCACTGTCTGCTAGATAATCAACAAAAGCCCTTAGCACATTTATACAATTCATGAAAGATGTGTTTGTAGTTTAGAAACAAAATTCTTACATAACCAAAAAGTTAGAAAATCTGTATTAAAAAGCAAGAGTTTTTTTGCAAGGCCACAACCCTTCAGCCATAAAGACTTACAGTAAGTAAAACACATGAATGCTTCTAAGGTTACAAGTAGGTCAACATGGGCATATGCATACAGTATTATATGTCACACAGCATAGGCCAGAGTTGAAACTGTCTGAACCACATGTCAGGAACTCAACAACTGCACTACCTTTATGACTTTTTCTTTCTTTGGAACAACCTCTTCAACCACCAGCTTCCTGTTCTGGGATTCATAACACCATGTTATTCACCTCTTCACACAATTCATAAACCCCACAGCTTCCTGTCGCAATGTGCCTTCTTCCTCTCCGTTACTGCATTCACTGTGTGTGCCATTTCAGAAAGGCCTAAATGGTTCCCAAAAAATCTACCCTCACACCTGAAATAAGAGATTGCTTTGTCCAACCAATAGAGCCCAAAGATATTCAGTATGCTTTCATAGAAGGTTAAGAAAACCAGCAAATATTCACATTTGAGTAGTGGGAACCAATAGATTTTTGCTTTCAAAAAAAGAGGCTTAAACAATTAATTAGCAAAATTGTTGCTAAGTAACTGTCTGTCGATTGACTGATTGAAATAACTAATTGTTTTAACTATAGCCTGAACACCATTTTAGATTTGCTTCTCAAACAAAGACAGTTTTATCTGGTCATTTTATTGCTCGTCAGATTGGAAAATATTATAATTCTAGGTAGAGCTGCAACAATTAATCGATTAATAGATTAGCTGTCAACTATTAAATGAATTGCCAACTATTTTGATAATCGATTAATCGGTTTGAGTAATTTTTTAAAGAAAATAAAGTAAAAGTTTTCTGATTCCAGCTTCTTAAATGTGAATATTTTCTGGTTTCTTTACTCCTCTATGACAGTAAACTGAATATCTTTGAGTTGTGGACAAAACAAGACATTTGAAAACGTCATCTTGGGCTTTGGGAATTCTGATCGTCATTTTTCAACATTTTCGGACATTTTATAGACAAAACAACTGATCGCTTAATCGAAAAAATAATGGACAGGTTCATTGAGAATGAAAATAACCATTAGTTGCAGAACAAACGATAACTTTTATTATCAATGAATCTGCACAATTAAATTGTTTAGTCTAAAAAAAAAAAAAAAAAAAAAAATAGTGAAGAATTCCCATTAAAACCCCACAGCCTGTGGAGATGTATTCAAACGTCTTGTTTTATTCGACCAACAGTCCAAACCCTAAATATAAGTATCATATATGATAAAGAAAAGCATCACATCCTCACTTTGAGGAAGCTGCAACAGGAGAACATTTGGCATTTTTGCTTGAGAAATGACTGAAACATTGAACTGATTTTAATTTCTCTCAATTGACTATTTTTTGCAGTTCTAAATAATTCAATTATGCGTGTATATATATATATATATTGTAGATGTAAGTGGGATGACAATAAGAGTTATTCAAAGCTCTTTGACACATCCACCCACACCCGTTTACAGTTTCACTGGAACTGCTGGGAACAGTGGAAACTGCATTCACTTTTAAACTGGATGAACAGGCGAGAGCATTCTTGCATTCCTATTCTTCTTCTTCTTCTCCAGTTAGTTCCTCTGTTTGACGGCTGTTTAGTAAGCTAACGACTACTGTTTACACACAGACGGATGGTGTATCTTGAGGGCGAGTTGCTTAAGGGAAACTTTGAATAAACACAGAGACACAAGTTACTGTTTGCTAATTTGGTCCACTGTCTGCCTCAGCAGCACAAATACAGAAAACAATCAGAGAAACAAAAGCTGCCAAGAGAAATAGGGGATATCCATTAGACATACCTGTGTTTTCGTGTCTCCATGACTTTGTAAAACTATTGAAACTAGCTGAAGTTCAACTTGCCTCATCTTGTTACGGTTAAAACACACCTTTGCCATTTCATCTCACCATTAAAACGGCCTTGTGCGTGTCCTTATCTGCCTGATGGTTGAAATGATTGACTTGAAATATGTTACTGTGTCTTTGTTACATCATCGTGGCTGCAATAATAAGCGGTCAGCGTTTATTCATTGGGCCACCTCGGAGGCAAATGATGATGAGGCCACACAGCGAGCACTGAACTGGATTGATACAAAGGTTTATCCGCTTGGACGTTTCTTGGGTTCACTCAGCAAGCATTGATGACATTAGTTACATGCCAAAGAGCACAATAAACGGTTTCTCTTGTCGTCGGCCCTCTACCCTCAAGTCTAAACATACTTAGAATACTTCTGAACTCAGCATATAGATGTCAGTTGTGTGTGTTGTCACAACGAGTACACCTCTTAACATCGTTTTGAGCAGACGATGGAATGAGGTTTTACTTTGCCAGTACATATTGTCAGGTGTACTGTCTGACATCAGTTTATGGTTTTATTGGTTTGTACTTAACAATTCAGGTCAATCATTCATATGACTTCATTAGAAAACACCAGCACATTCAAATGCATGAGTGAGGCGACAACAAAACACATAATGCTGTCTTTGTTTCCAGTCAGAATACCTGTTCCTGTGCTTTTCTCCAATGGACAAAGTAAGCAGTGTGACACGGCCATGGGAGGTTGCTCACATTATCTCTGTTCCATCACATTTCTATGGACATGCCAAGCCCAAAAATATTCTTTCAGCTCTCTTTTCTTTCCTCTATTCCTGTAAAATGTAGAAAATCCCTGTATTGTCTATGTAGATAAAAACTAGGGCTATAACGCAAATTTGTTTCAATGCCACTAATGTCTTTAACGCATTAATACAACTTGTGATTTTAGGTTGCAGTTTTAGAAGCTAGTATATTAAAGCTGGTATCATATGAAACTAGAAAACCTAAGGAATCCATTGGTACCAACCATGTCATACTAGCTTGTAACGAAGGAGGCTAAATAACGCTCCAAACTTGCGCTAAATATTGGCGAGAAAAAAACAGTCATGGCCGTTTTCAAAGGGGTCCCTTGACCTCTGACCTCAAGATATATGAGTGAAAATGGGTTCTATGGGTACCCACGAGTCTCCCCTTTACAGACATGCCCACTTTATGATAATCACATGCAGTTTTGGGGCAAGTCATAGTCAAGTCGGCACACTGACACACTGACAGCTGTTGTTGCCTGTTGGGCTTGAGTTTGCCATGTTATGATTTGAGCATATTTTTTATGCTAAATGCAGTACCTGTGAGGGTTTCTGGACACTATTTGTCATTGTTTTGTGTTGTTGATTGATTTCCAATAATAAATACATACATACATTTGCATAAAGCAAGCATATTTGTCCACTCCTATGTTGATAGGAGTATTAAATACTACGGATAAATGGCTGGGATTGATGGTAAATGTCTGGCAACGACTTGTTGTGAAGTAAATGCAATGGAATGGAGGAGGGAGAATGCAACATCTAGTGGCTGAAAGCTATCAATAGCACCTTTAAAAAGGTGAAGAGCTAACCAGTAGTTTTATGTATGGTTGAGGGGTGTTTTCTTAAACTACACACTTGTGGTGGGAATAGAAAAAAAAGGCAAGTCAGAGGCAGAAAATAGTCCTTCAATCCAATCAGCTTTACATTGACCCACCATGCCTCCAGTTATACGAGGTCTCGAGCCTTATTCCATAATCTGCCCACTTGTCACACACAGCTGTAGACCCAATATATTACCAAATGCACTCCCTGCTTTTGAAGGTTACATTGAGAGCACAATTTTCTCAGGCTTAAAATACACTCTGCAGAGCGGAACTGAGAGCGCCGTCTACAATAAAAACCGGTTTGGCTGCTAAAGTTAAAGGGAAAATGCTACAAAACCACTAAAGTCACAATCATCCTTTCAGTCACAGCAGCAGCTCTGGGTTATATGTCAGAAAGACACCACAGGTCAGACTCTGGGATCTAGAGTTTCATAAAGAAATACTACATAAACCATTCGTGCTCATGCATAATAACCTGCAAATCCTTTGACTAACATCCCACTTAATCCAGCGCGCTAGGGTCACAAGTAAGAAGGCAAGGCTTGTGTGTATCCCCACCTCAACAAAGCCTGCCAGTAATTCACACAGAGTAACCCCTGCAGACCTCCTACACAGTTTCTATTAAAGAAAAATAGAGCGGCGGTGATGGAGTACTTCAATCATCTTATGATTCACAATGTGTTGTCTGTAAAGGGTTACAGTCAAGTTGTGCTTGTTGTGACTGACTTGAAAGATGACTTCATGTTCCTACAAATATGGCCCCCGCAGTGCATAGTGTAGAATCAATTATTTCATTAAATACTTAATCATGAAAGAAGTACCTGTCACCTGCCAAATACACGATAAATGTTAGGTGTGGCAGGTCAAAATTTCTGGTCTACTGCCACCATGGCAGAAGAAATACAGTTTTAAATGAAATTAAAAATAGTTAGGGTTTCCCGTAAAAATGTTCAGTGACCTGTGAGGTGGCATGTGAGAAAAAAAAAATGAATTTCAGCCCCCGCGCTTGTGTCATTAATTAAGCAAAAACACCAATCAGTTACAGCTTCTCGAACGTGAGGATTTTGCTGCCATTATCTAGGGATGCACCGATCTTTTCAGTCCTGATACCAGCAGCGATACCTGGGCTTTGTGTATCCGCCAATACTGAGTATCGATCCGTTACCAGTGTTTAATTAATAAGCTGTATGCCTCACTATGTGTCAGTTTTGATTTTTCGACCATATCTCACGGCCTTCATGCATTTGTTTTTGTTGTAACAATTAATTCCAAGATCAATAATGAACCTTTACATAACAGTTGAGTCTTATTTGGAACCTCTACCTACTTTGTTAATCATATCCACACTAGTAATGATATGTATCTTAATTCATATCACATCATGGTATAAATATCGCTCTAGAGCACCATACCCAGGGTCTGAAATTAACCTTTTTCCTCACCTGCCACTGTGGCAGATCACTGAACATTTCTACTGGCCACTCAATTTTTACCTCCGCCAAGGCGACAGAGGTAACGTACATTAAACCTGCCTTGGCGGAGGTCTGCGCTCTCCGGGTCCACTTCTAGTTTTTGTCTTCCACTTCTGAAATCTA
>CAKAOI010051464.1:0-47185 GCA_916701655.1 Sebastiscus albofasciatus | reverse complement strand
ACCTCTGTTGGTCTGGAGGAGCTGCAGCATTTATTTCTGCACAAACGTCCACTGTACATTCACTAGATATTCTCAGAGCTACTGACTCTTCTGCAGTGTGTAGTGAGCGCGCATGCACATCTAGAGGTGGAGCGAGACAGCGAGAACGAGCGCTGTGTGAGTGAAGGCAAGGAGGCAGAGCTGCAGTGACTCCAGCCACACACGAGCGCGTATGTGTCCCGACCAGGTACATTTATACGCTTAAAAAGTTACAAACAGTCCCTTTAACTTTTTTAAAATTAAAATAAGGCTGTTGTAAAAATTTTAAATATTCACTTTTTTAAAATTAAAATAAGGCTGTTGTAAAAATTTACTTTATAAGCATGCAGCTGCTGTACTGCATCAGATCTCCATAACTTTAGCAACCACTTGCTTCGACTGCATGGACATGCAACAGCATTTTTATGTTAAACTTCTAATTTTACCTTTAAATCTCAGGAAAGAAAACTGAATCATTCGCCCCTCTGGCATAAACTAATATTCATCTGTTATAATTCATTTTTTGAATGTACCTTACAAACTTTATTTAAGATATTTAAAATAAGGCTACAGTGAAATGTACCTTATAAACTTTATTTAAGATATTTAAAATAAGGCTACAGTAAAATGTACCTTATAAACTTTATTTAAGATATTTAAAATAAGGCTACAGTAAAATGTACCTTATAAACTTTATTTAAGATATTTAAAATAAGGCTGTAGTAAAATTGACCTTATAAACTTAATTTAAACTTTATTTTAGCAGTGACTTCAGCCACGCGAGCGTGTATGTGTCCCGACCCGGTACATTTATACGCTTAAAAAGTTACAAACAGTCCCTTTAACTTTTTTAAATTTAAAATAAGGCTGTAGTAAAAATTGACTTTACAAGCATGCAGCCGCTGTACTGCCTCAGATCTCCATAACTTCAACAACCACTTGCTTCTACTGCATGGACATCCTCAAACAAACTCGACTGCTCCGCAGAGGCCATCCTCCACACAGAGGCTCTGGCCGTATCTTCCCATACAACTTCACGTCCCCAAACTCCATCCCTTCCCTCAGGTCCGCTCATCACAACAAACAACACGTGAATCTGGCCAATCTCCGTCCCCCCCCTCAGCCTTCACAACCCATCACCAAGCACCGTCACCTGAAACTGGCTTTGCTCAACACCCGTTCACTAAACAAGAAAGGCCTCATTCTAAATGAATTTATTACAGATAATAACCTGGACTTCCTCTGCCTCACTGAAACCTGGCACAAACCCCTGGACTATTTCTCACTCAACCAAACCACACCCACTGGATTCACCTACATTGACCAACCTCGTCCTGGGGGGCGGGGAGGTGGTGTTGCTGTCGTTTACAGGAAGGACATTAAAACAACCACCATCTCCATACCTGCCACTCGTTCCTTTGAACACCTTGCCTTCAAACTCTCTGATCCCACTCCGTTGGTCACTGCCATTATCTACCGCCCCCCCAAGCCAAACCCATCCTTCTTCTCTGATTTCTCTGATTTTCTGACCCAGCTATGTGTCATTTCACCCTCCGTTCTCCTCCTGGGGGATTTTAATTTCCACATTGATGACACTGATTGCAAACCTGCCACAGGATTCCTGGAACTGCTACGATGCTTCAACTTCACACAGCACATCAACTTCCCCACTCACAGTCGTGGACACACCCTGGATTTAGTCTGCTCCACTGGTCTCACAGTACACCACCTCTCCAGCCTCAATCTCTACATCTCTGACCACTTGGCAATCACTATGGACATCGACATCCCTGTCCCCATCCCAAAAGAAAAACGCACAATCTCCTTCAGAAACCTCAAATCTATCTCCCGCTCAGCTCTCTCAGCCTCCCTCTCCAGTAAATTGTCTGCCTCCCCTCCCCCACTGTCTGATAATCCCTCCGACCTCACCAACCATTATAATGACACACTGTCCTCCTGTCTTGATCAGCTGGCTCCCATTAAAACCCCAAACTGTCTCATTCATACACTCAGCTCCCTGGTACACTCCTGAACTCCACCATATGAAATCCTCCAAGAAAACCGGTTTAACAGTCCATCACCAAGCCTATTTCAATCAGGAGAGACCCCGTATAGATTGAACAATAATGTATTACATAATGCATGATAAGAAGAATAGTGCAAAGTCTTTGGCGATTAGACTCCATCATGACGTAGTATATAAAAGGGGGTAGTGATGCCGTGATGACATTAGGTATATTCCCCCCTCTGGAGTCCAGACACTGGTGGTGGTGGTGAAGGGAGTACTGAAGATCCAATGAAAGGATGTGGAGCAGGCCTGGGCACTGAATATGATGAAGACTGGAGGTGATGGGGTGGAGGCGGGTTGCATCGAGCCACACTGAAATGATGACTGACAGCAGCGGAGAGAAGAACAGTTTTAAAATCTGATTGCAACGATATGATTGGCTCAGAGAGAGCGTGGCAGAATCTGGTTGGTTATCTAAGAGTGAACCACCTACAGTCAGCTGATAGAGTAGGTGCCAGTAGATATAAGAGAGACAGAAAGGTTGTGAATGAAAGAGTATGAAGAGGGTCTTCCTGTCTGAAGTTTCGCTTAAGCTTCATACAGACTACCTTCAAAAATACAAAGACGCCCTCTCCACAGCGCGGTCCACCTACTACTCTCATCTCATTCACTCTGGCTCCACAAACCCCAGGACTCTCTTTTTCCACCACCAACAAACTCCTCAAACCCAGTGACAACATCTCCAGTTCCTTCACAGCCAACAAGTGCAACGCTTTCATCTCGTTCTTCCAAACAAACGTTGACACCATCTACAGCAACCTGACCAAACACATCAGAGACTGCACCGACCTGTCCACATTCAAAACACAAATCAAAACTCACCTTTTTTAGAACTGCTTTTAATATTGAGTGTTTTATATCTTTTTTATGATGTCCTTGTTGTATGATCTTTTTATCTATGTAAAGTGTCTTTGAGTTTTTAGAAAAGCGCTATATAAATAAAATGTATTATTATTATTATTTCTAAACTTTATTTGAAATATTTAAAATAAGGCTGTACTAAAATGTACTTTATAAACTTTATTTAAAATATTTAAAATAAGGCTGTAGTAAAATTTACTTGTTTATTTAAAATATAGTTTTTCTGTAGGTGATATTGAAACCACAGAGTATCTCTTTGTGTCATGCTCCCATATCCAGTCGGTCTGGAAACAATTCATGGAATGGTTAAGAAGCAAATCCACAGCAATGCCTACTATTAATCATAATAGTGTCATTTGTGGTGTTTTATTTGAAGACAAAAAATTTAACCTAATGATTAATGTTTTACTAATTTTAGCCAAATTCTTTATCCAAAAGGCAAAAGTCTTAAAGACCCCATCCATCTTCATGTGCTATTATAATGAAACTCAGCTCTATATTAAGTCCCTGAAATGAATGAAATCAAAAAACGCAAAAGATCTCTTTATATGATTTGAACATTATCTGACCCTATAGCTAACGATCATTTTCTCCTTTTTTAAAACTTAGTTTTAATTATGTCATGCTTTTTTATTTACTTATTTTTTATTTTATTGTGTGAAAATGTTTTATGCCTATTGTGATATCTGCTCAGTTTTGAGGATAACTTTGTTATTGATTTTGCCTTACTGTTTGTAAATTCATTCATCTTGTGAATTAAAAAAAAATACTTTATTTAACATATGAGCCAGCATCATGTTTGAAACTGGGAATGACCCACACTGGCCATTGTTCAGCAAAAGTTAAATTTTCTGGCTTTAAAGGGACTGTTTGTAACTTTTTAAGCGTATAAATGTACCGGATCAGGACACATGCGCTCTCGCGTGTGGCCGAAGCCACTGCTCCTCTTGCCTGCTCGCCTTCACGCGCGCTCACTACACACTGCAGAAGAGTTAGCTCTGAGAATATCTAGTGAATGTACAGTGGACGTTTGTGCAGAAATAAATGCTGCAGCTCCTCCAGACCAACAGAGGTTTTCCGTGTCTTGTAAAGTGACGGGGCTCCGCAGAGAGAAACGTTACCGTCTCATTACCGACCAGTTGCCGGTGTCTTCCCTGTTCACTCCGGCTCCTGGGGCTTGTGGGGTCCCGGGGTAGTTGCGAGCGCTATGCCCGTTTGGTAATCCATCCTTGCAAATGTGACTCCCCGTCATTTTTCAGCCCTCTTTAGCTTTACTCTGTGTCCAAACACAGGGATGTGCCCAATACCTGACCAATAAAACTCCCATCACATCCTGCACGAGTCATGATTCAGCCTTGTAGACACAAAACATGATCGATGTTGCTTTCATTTCAATTTCTAAATAATGAAAAAAAAAAAATCACCATCCTCTTGTCATCCTTTAAGATTCTTGTTGGGATTTGTTTTTCACTTTGCTCCATTCCAGGTCAGAGGTCAACATCAGCTCCAGCTCTCTGGTCCGAGGTCCTCTTGTGGCAAGACAGCGTCATTAACCATCAGGTCATTTTGCCGACCCCGCCAAGGTTAGAAGGGCTTCAGCTCGGACGTAAGCCAATAGCAATAATTTTTATAATTCCCAATCTAATTTTTTAGAGCTCACCAAGGATGTCTCTTTGTTACTCGCCCTGTATAAACACATAACGAGACTGTGAGATTCTTTTCTTTAGTTGCATCACAAGAAACAAGAAAAAAAAGTCAACATTTTAAAACTTATTAGCAGTAAAACATATTAGCAGGCCTCTGAGAGGTAGCAGCTCTCCTCTAAAGCAATAAATTAAACATGAAGCTGGATTAATGATGCAGTCTCAGCAGGCTGCCACAGGTGGTGCTGAAGGCTGCAGCGTGTTTCAGAGCCTCGTCTCTAATATCTCAAACAGTTGTCCAAAAAAAACAAAAATAGACAGGAAGGGTCCTTGAGAAGTGGCAGACAGCAGACGCCTTCCCCCATTAAAGACAACATCACATGGATCACAATGAGTTCACAGAGAACTGCTTTCTTCTCATTATGTGGAACAATTTGTTGACATCTTCTCAGAATTGTTTGGTTCGATGAGAACAAAATTTACATAAACAGTTTAATAAGAAAAACTCTCAATACAATGAACCTAATAAAAGTAATAAATGTGTGTATTAAATATCAGCGGTAACACTTAGAATATATTCACTGATTTTGTTCAATTTAGCGTTAGAAGAGGTGAGAGTAATGTTATAAAAAATACACTGAGATCTAAATATTGGCATTTATCGAGATAATCTGACATTGTGTGTAGTAAAACGTTTGTTTGTAGGAGAAATTTGTAAAAAAAAAAAATAATAAATACACGTCTCTATACATCCTCTAGAGGGAGCCACACCCCATTAAATGAACTACTGACTGACCTTGTTTAGCTTAAAAACAATTAACAAATCATGTAAATTTGCTCTTTTCATTGTGCCTTTAATAGTGAAGACAATCCACAGTTACAGAGAAAAAAACATGGCAAACTCCTACGTATTTAGACAAACAACAGAGTAATCTAAGGTGAACACAGGCCTTCTATTGTACAAAGTTAATGACTGACAGAGTGCACTTTCCCCACATCCACACACTGTAAATATCAAGATCATATAAGAGCGTTTATCTGCGTCCCAGCTGTTTCTTAAAGGCCTTTAAGGACTTTGCCATCATTGGAGCAACTCCTGTGTGAACAACAAGGGGGGGGGGGGGATCTTTATACGGTGAAATAAAATGTCAAATCATCAAGATTACATCAGTTAGATGTACATGTTTCATATTGACCTTTGAAGAAAATGACAAAAACAAACCAGTTTTGGAAAGTTTTAGCAAACATAACATTGCTTCTATGCACTTTTTGTCAGCTCACTTGTTTTTTTGCGAGGGTCTTGTGTATTGGTTGCCCCTGAACTGGTGCTGCTGGACCTGCTGGGCTCATTACAACTCGGCCTCGGTCTGCTGTCCTGATCCTTGACGCTGATAATTGAAGAAAATAACAGCACAGTGCATAATTCAATCAACAGAAACAAAAACAATGCACGTTAAATTAGAAATTGAGTCTCCTTCTACACTACAGTTAGTGAGCCTAACATCCTACATTGCATCAGTCGATAACAAAAAGAACCAAGGTTTTGTCTGACCAGAATAAAATCCAGTTTATCCAGCACATTGCTCCAATTCCTATAAGCTCGCACAAAAAGCATTTCCCCCGCTGTTATAGCATGAGTCTCCGGCAGGTTACGACCCTGCTAAGCTGCTGTTGTTGAGTGATCACTTTGTAGCGGAGGGCTTTTATGTGGAAGAGAAGCAGAGCAAGCCCAAGCCTTAGGCCTACCAGGTGGTCATGTTTGTTCCAGTATGGCTCTTATAATCTTTGTTTATGATCTTTATAATTAGGAAAACAACATAGCTGAAATATATATACACAAACAAATGAATAAAAAACAAAATCACAAAAGCTGTGTACATGTTTCTCTATATTTAGGTTGCTGAAACCCACCTGCACCTGAGCTGAGGCTGCTGAACAGCAGTTCCATGAATTTCCTGCTGAATTCGCACATCTCTCGGTGGCTTGGCAACGGTGTGAATAAATGCCATCTTCACCTGCCGACCTAAAAAAAAAAAAAGGTGTCAGTGTACAGAACATGCCTAAACTGTATTTTTCTACAGCTTATAGTGTATAAGAATATAAAATATTCACTTTTGCATGTTCAGCTGCTCTAATTGGGATTTTTTTGACAGTGATTAACACAAAAAGACTGAAGATTAGTCTCTCACAGTTCCAGTACACACCTTTGGGTTTGCTAGAATGTGCCGAGACGATGCTTTTTGTCAGTCTTTTGAGTTTCCTTTCCCTCTCCTCAGACAGCCTGACGTACATCTCTTTCCATGATTCATACTCCTGAAGTTTGGAGTGTTTGAAGTCCCTCTGACAGTGTTTACCCCACAAGTGGTCGGTCTCTCCAACGTAGATCTGTGGAAACAATGACGGGGCTAACAACAACATACACACCTGTACGCTTAAACCAAATTCTCTATGTAACTACAATAACGTTTCTAATCCATACTCAAGGTTTACAAAGTTTAGGTATACTAGAAAGGTCATTTCAGAATAAACTGACACACACTCAGCGGCCAAAGTAGGTAAACCTGCTAAATCACAAGTTTCAATCCAGTATGATATTATATTGATTACTTAGACAACAATACGATATTTGCTGATATTACAAAGTCTGCCACAACACCTTTCATTTCGATTCAATTCAGGGGCCTACTGTTACATTTATATTAACTCACAAAAAGCAACTAAAATATGATTTGACAATTTTATTACTGGGCTCTTCCAGACATTTAAATGAAAATGATAAAAAAAAAAACTTAGTGAAAAGAATAAATATAAAGTGGGAATTTCAAAATAAAGGCATTTAAAGATGATGATATGTATTGAAATTTGCATTCAATTGATATTGGATCAATATTTCGATCTGATCCAGATGTATCGTTAATTTCCAAATACCGACACTTTGTCACGCAACTTGGCGTGTGATACCGATGCACTAGGCACCTTTAAGCATCTGTATGAGACGCACAACAACAAATTAAACCCATCCGCGTCCATATTAAACGCTCAGAGAAATCGGTCAGGGAGGGTGGTGATGTAGTTTAAAGAGCGAAAAAGCACACATAGGACGGGTGTCCCGTGCATCATCACTTTCACTCGTAGAAATAGGAGTAGAACAGACATTGAATTGTTTGCTGTGATAATTTGACTAGTGCTAAAGAAAATGGCGATTGTTGTTAGTTGTTATGGTGACAACACACGTCAGTGGGGCTGTAAAGTGTGTTGCTTTGCCGCTAAGCCTCTACTCCTATTCTATTTCTATGCTTTCACTTTACAAACAGCTGTTTGTGTCCCGTGTTCACAACATGAAGCTTCATTTTCACTTTATAAACGTAGTCATTCTAAGCCAAACCATGATGTTTTTTTTAAACCT
Organism: Sebastiscus albofasciatus; assembly: GCA_916701655.1. Lineage (NCBI taxonomy): Eukaryota > Metazoa > Chordata > Actinopteri > Perciformes > Sebastidae > Sebastiscus > Sebastiscus albofasciatus. Next base: position 39,189 of record CAKAOI010051464.1, on the reverse strand, counting down.
AACTAAGTGGTTTGGTTGGCTGAACTTAAGTGTTTATGTTTGAATTCCTAACGTTAACCACATGTTTACTGCGACCGTAAAGTGACATCAAGAGGTCTGACAAAGCGTCAGTATGTGACGAGTTGGGATGAGAACGTGTTGATAAAGCGTGACAATGGGGTCAGAGGTTAAGTCAATTAAACATTATTATGCACACAAGACTTGGCATTGACATTCGCATAAATGTCAACTTTGCACCAAATTTATAATAGTTTTGAATTTTCAATTAGTTATTTTATTGTAGTTTTGACTTTTAGATGTCGTTGTAGTTAGTTTTCAGAATGTGTTTGCGAGTTTTAGCTTAATTTCAGTTTTTGAGAAAGGTCTAGCTTTTATATATTTCTTTTTACAGTAGTTTTAGTTTTTGTTTGGGCCAGATATAATGTCTCAGAAGTATGTAGCTACATATACATACAAAACACATGGAGCACTGTGTAGGAATGGTCATAATCTACAATCTTCGCTCTACTTTAGTGAAAGAAATTGCAGTATAGCGCCATCTCCTGGAATGTTAAGTCCGTTCAGTTGGTGTAGTTTAATATTACGAGAATTTTTTTTTTTTTTAGGTAGTGATATATTATTGCTAAAAAAAATATATATATATTTTTTTTTATTTTCATTAATTTTTTACCAGGCAATTTAGGTACAGTTTAGTTTTCCTTAAAGAATTTACTTTTTATTTAGTTTCAGTTTACTAAAGATATTTTTCACTGCTTATTTTCTTTCAGTTTTAGTTCACTATAATAACCCTGCTTTACACACAAGACATCTGGTAGGAAGATTTACTGCTTACATTCATACTCCCAAGGAATGATAACCTTTAGATGTAATGACCTTACGGCTTTTCCTCTCCATGAAATATAGTATATAAACGACAAACGGAGGGTCAAATGCAGTGCTAAGCAGGTGTGCCTAATGAAATGGCCACTGAGCGTGCGTCTGCACTGAAGTCATTCATATTCACATTCTTACTGGGTTGCATTCTTCAATGTGTAGCAGCTGCTCTGGCGTACACCTCTCCAACACCGGCTCGAGGATTTCATACGGGACTCCGCCAGTTTCATAAAGCACTGAGGAGAGATCCCCCGCACCTAAATATAAATCCAACAAACTGACAGACTCATCAGCTAAACAGCTCCTCTGGGCTTTACTCACAGTTGATATTATTCTGCAGTGTGCGGATACACTGTTGGTGCAAGCTCATCATGGTTGGGAGGAAGACGGTCTTGGCGCCAGAGTACACCTGCATCTTTGTGTTAAGTCGTTGACCGGTGAAAACTGTAGACTCCTCAGAAACGTCACAGGAATCAGACTCCTTCTCAACTTCAATACAAAAGATGGAGTGTCAAGAACGAAATAAGCCATCTGAAAATACAGCTGTATTTGTTATAGATACAGTACCTTTCCTCTCAAAGTACTCAACACTGAATGGCTTTTCACATTCAGGCAGAGCAGCAGGTAAAGGAATGGTAAATGGAATCAGCTCCATTACAGACTCCTTAAACTTCTGAAACATGAAGGATTATTAGTCCAATTTAAAAGCGAAACTTTTAAGACATATCGTCAAACATACCTGTGTTGGAGACATCTCAGGTGACCTAAAAGGTGTCATTGCATGATCTTTTGTTGCTTCCTGTTTTACTACAGTCTTTTTAGTTTTGGGAGGTTTCTTCACTCCAGATCTTTCTTTTCTCTTGAAAACATTCACGTCGTAGTTCAAGCACGATTCAAAAGACATGGAGGGCTCCTCACTTTGCTCATCTTTGTGCTTGATTTTGGCCTTTTTGGTTTTTGAATGCTTTTTTTCAGACTCTTGTTTGTGCTTCTCTTTACTCGTTTTTTTCCTTTTCTTGTTTTGGGCCTCTGAGCTCCTCGATATTTCTGGAGGTCTGTTGTCTTTGACGCTGGCCAGCTTTAACGTTTCTGAGTGTCTGTCACTGGATTCAAATGATTCTTTGCCTTGTTTTGCTGATTCTTTTGGTTTCTTATTTGACTCTTTTTCTGACCCGAATCTTCCACTATCAGAGCTGGATTTCTGATGAGTGTCTTCTGAGTTTTTGGCATCAGTGTCTCCTGACTTTCTGTTACTCTCATCCCTTTTCTTATTTTTTGAGACGAATGAATTGTCCATTTGATCCTCTTGGATTTCAATGTCCTTTTTCAAGATGTCATTCTGAGAGATATCCTGGCTCTCTTGTTCAGTTATTTCTGGATTTTCATTGTGTGTTTTCTGCTCTTCACATTGTTTCTCTGAATCAGCTTTCCTGCTTTTGAAGAGGGCCTCATCTGAAGAATTCTGAATCTTACCGTGAGATGTTATGCAATTATTGTTTGAATCCTCCATTGTCAAACTTCCATTATTTGGACAGTTTTGGTCATCCAGTTTGTCCTTAACAGACAAACCCTCTGACACATCCCCATCTTTTGTGTGGCTGCATCAAAGAAAAACACAAGATTAAGATGTCAAACACATAAAAATAACAGTATACTGTTAAATAAAACAAAAAAAAAAGGTTAAATATATACTTCACCTTTTGGACCCCTTAGGCACCAGTCTTTTCCAGCCCTTAACTAGCGACTTGGCCAATTCTCCAGCTTGTTCATGTCTGCGCAAGGAGTTCACTGTTTTGCCAATTCCAGTTTCCTAATTTATAAGCAGACACAAGTCAGTGCAGTCAAAGAAAATTTGACTTAAAGGCTGTGTAAAGGGAACATTATAAATGTTGGAATATAGTTACTGAAAACATGTGCAAAGAATGTGAACATTGTAGTACTGGAGTGTGGAGTTAGGCCTTTAAACTGTTTTTCATTAGTTTTGTGTTCAGGATTTTGTAGGCGGGACTAAAATCATAGCTGGATTACATACTTGAATCATCCTTAACATAACTCCACCCCTAGTACTGTATAAGAACTAGAGGGCATTAGCATCAGTGCGTTGTGCTGCTCAATCGTGAAGTACTGAGTCCACAATAACTTACAGTTGCTAGTGGTTAGTAACACATTTTTCTGTGGTGTGACAAACCCAGAATGCATATTTATTTTTACTTTACACTGACTTCAACTGCAAATATATCAACACAAAATACTTTGTAACAGAGACTCACAGCAAGAATGTTTAATGTGATATCCAGATCCTTGAGTTTCTGCAAAATCTTTACAACCTGGAAAGAGATTAATAAACACATAATTGTTATCCTGCTTGCCTTGAACATGGTTTTCATACATATTTAGGACGTAAAAGAAAACAAGTAAAATGTGAAATACTCTAAGGGAATGGGTGAAATGAATGTGGCAAGGGAAAAGGGACCCCACCTCTCCAACATGTAGTGTCCTACAATAGCCTCCAATTGGTTCATGTCAACATACTGTGCATGGGGGCTCGACCCTATATCTTCATGGGGACGTCATATGAAGAGTTTCATTCAGCCATTGTTTAGAAAAATTTAATTTTCTCTCAATGGTGCACAGTCAAACTTATATGGTTATATTTACTCTTTTAGTAAAACAAAATCTCATCTTGACGTGATCTTATAGGCAATATGAATGGAAATCTGCAGAATTTAATTGGACAAAATATAAATTAAAATGTGCAGAACACACTTGAGCATTATTGTTTGAATCCTCCAAATATGGTAGTGCTGGTTTTGGATACCCCACAGTTGCTGATTGTGCATTCAGAGCAGGAGCTATGTATGGGAACCTCACACACCCACTTGGGCTGCTCCTTTTACTGTGAACTATAAATGGATGAAGCTGCTTGCTGCTATAAAGTATCATATAGGCTGTAACTGAACTGTTTTCAGGTTGTGCTTTAATTTGATTCTAATTTATTCAAATTTGAAATTTAATTTGGCCAATTTAGAAGTTCATCAGTGCATAAAAAAACGACTGAAACATGCCTGCAGAGACCTCCACTGATGATGGACAGCAGCCATAAGTTGAACAACTGGAGGAGTTGCCAATTTTAGCAGGCGCCTCCCATTTAACCAGCCTGACCTCCAACAGAGAAGAGCTGCAAATGCTGCATGGCACCAGAGCACATGTCACTGACTAAAACAGCTCCAAGTCGGCCTGTTTCCACACTAAACCAAGGATACAAGTCGTGCATAATGAAGTAAAGTAGAATATAGCCCACAGATTTTGACAGGGAGGACACTTTGTTTGTTTAGCTAATAATAAAAACTTCCTGAACAGCAGTAGCTCATGTTTCTGGAGCAATAATTGGCTGTATCATTACATCAGAAACTGGATAGTAGACTATATATACTGCAAATGATGTGTGCGTAAAAGCAGGAGCTTGTGCGTAAAATGAATGGATAAACATGGTGTCTACTACCGTAGCAGGCTCTGCTGTGTCTGTCAGCTGAAGTTTGAACCGCATTACTTTCTTCACCACATCAGAGCAGCTGGCCATCACGGTGGTTCACGAGCACACACCGTCTACACACACCGGGCAGCGCGCGCCCGTTGATGACACTTATTATAATGGCGGAACCGGTGGCAGAAATGATGAAATTATTATGAAACAATTAAGCAAATTAATATATGACTAAAGATATTGATATTTATAAATATATTGTTGTTATAGAGAATAAAATGACTCTGTAAATCCCCCCCTCCCCCAAGCCTTCAGGGTACCTGTAGGACACTATTTGGGAACTATTAGCCATTTGAATGGTCATTTTGGACTACTAAAAGAGATTTCTCAACCCAGAAATGTCCTGTTCTCCTTTCCAAGAATTAAACCAAAGATATGCATGACTTACAGCGATAAAGAGGAAGTCAAAATCTGTTAAATTTCAGTTTTTATCTGTCTCATAGAATAGTCAATACCTGTGTGTTTTCAGTTTATGTATAGTGGTTATTTAAGCATATATTTTCTTACAATTCTACACTTTTAAATAGATTAATAACAGTATTCGTATGTATTTGACAGTGATATATCGGCATAACAAAAGTATTTTTTTGTAAAATTACAGAAAATCCTGCTACTTTTATCAATAAAGAATGCTTAATTTTACAGTTTTTTTAGTTATAATTTGCATGCAAAAGCTGTTAACAGATATTTAATGTATTCCATTTTTAATACAGATTTTTTTTATTAAAACACATGACGCATTTCAATAAACAGTTAATTCTTGTAATTTTAACATGATTTCCCTGTCATTTTGAAATACAGGGGAAAATATTTAAAATTTCCTGTGAAATTTAAACTTTTTAGGGGTTTTTTTACAGTGTATACGATCATGACTCTTAGCATTATGTTGATTTTTAGAAAATGAATGTATTTCAGAATATTTTTTACAATTTTCCGGTTTCATCAACATCAACCAAGAAACCAACCAAACAATATGAGCTGGACATAGTTTGTGGGTCTCTGTCTCACTTTGTGTCTCCTTTATATCCTCTGCTCAGACAGCTGCAGGACTCTGCATTTTAGCAAACACATTATTAAATGAGCCATGAAGTGGTGAATGCTCAAGTGTCTTCTGTACATTTTAATTTATATTTTCTCCAATTAAATTCTGCAGATTTCCATTCATATTGCCTATAAGATCACGTCAAGATGAGATTTGTTTTACTAAAAGAGTAAATATAACCATATAAATTTGACTGCACCATTGAGAGAAAATTCAATTTTTCTAAACAATGGCTGAATGAAACTCTTCATATGACATCCCCATGAAGATATAGGTCGAGCCCCCATGCACAGTATGTTGACATGAACCGATTGGAGGCTATTGTGGGACACTACATGATGGGGACATGCATTGCACAATAGCTTGATTGGCACCCACTCCCCTAGAGGAGGAGTTAACGGTATGTCTCTTTCAGCCGGGGTGACTGCTGCTCTCTCTCTCCTGCTCCAGTAACTGGAGGCACAAGTTCCTTCTTCACCAGCCTCAACTTCATTTCTCAGGTAAGTGGAGATTTCCCAATCTTTGATCATTTTAACAATGAAAAGGCAATTTGGTGCAGTTAATGCTTCAGCGTTTGTCAGTCATGTTATAGTGGAAAATGTGCTGTTTTGTCAGTTACTTTGGATTCAAAAGGCAGATAAATTTCCTAAAGATGTTGACCTTTTTGTAATATTAGTTTTACACATGGTGACAATAAGCTTCCAGTTTTCTAGGGTTCTTGGTGAATAATGCGAGGGGTGGATGGATGGATTTCTATGAAACGTTTTGTCTTGTAGATTGTGTTCATTGCAGGCTTATCCAGGACAAGCCTACAATAATTAGGCCTAAATTAAATTAAAAAAAGGAGAAAACTTTGCCCTACTTTGAACTTAAACAGTCAGAGGACATGAGGCCTGCTGCTCATGTCTCAAAGCCTATAAAAGGAACGTCATGGGCGAGCCGTCCAGCGTTGCTATTCCTGGACACACTCCTGATAAATTGTGACAGATGCAAAGTGGGGGTTTGTTGACGCACTCACTCGCTCCAGCATCACCTGGTAGCACCAACACGTGTTGTCAAAGGTGTCAGTGTCTGGTAGTGTCTAAATACATTTCATTTACTCCCAAAATGTAAGAAAACTTTTCTCCTCAGATACAACAAGTTAAAATGTACGGGAATTTGAAATTAGTTTAGGGCAAAGACAACAGTGCATTGACATAACACAAGAACAACAGGATCTCAAGACAGCATACACATGAAATCATTTAAAAGTTAGATTTCAATATAAAAGGAACGTCATATAGGCTATGTAGTTCAATCTTGTGAATGTGGCATATCCTTAACTCCCATCTATTTCCAGCAAAGTCACTAATATTTTGATGAGCAGACCAGATTAAATCTAGACCAATCTTTGCCAGCACAAGTTGTCACAATTTATGATTTCTGTGTATCATCTTGCCCTTTTCTGATAAAATCTGACGTGTTGTATTTATATTTCCAGAAGGTCTGGGCTGCGTACTGCTGCTAGAGTCATGGCACCCAAAAAGAACAAGGCGACCAAAAAGAGCAAAGGAGACATAAATGAAATGACCATAATGGTGGAGGACAGCCCGATCAACAAGATCAACGGGCTGAACACCCTGCTGGAAGGAGGAAACGGCTTCAACTGTATTTCAACTGAAGTCACTGATTCTGTGTACGCCCCGAACCTGCTGGAGGGTTTGAGCACCATGAGGCAGGACAGCTTCCTCTGCGATCTAACCGTCGCCACCAAGTCAAAGTCGTTCGATGTCCACAAGGTCGTCATGGCCTCCTGCAGCGAGTACATCCGAAACATCTTGAAGAAGGACTCGTCTCTCCAGAAGATCGACCTGAACGACCTCTCGCCGGTCGGCCTCGCCACGGCGATCACGTATGCATACTCCGGGAAGCTGACCCTGTCGCTGTACAGCATCGGCAGCACCATCGCCGCCGCCATGCTGCTGCAGATCGGCACCTTGGTGAAGATGTGCAGCGACTTCCTCATGCAGGAGCTCAGCGTGGAGAACTGCATGTACGTGGCCAACATCGCCGATGCCTACGACCTCAAAGAAACCAAGGAGGCAGCTCAGAAGTTCATGCGGGAGAACTTCATCGAGTTTTCTGAGATGGAGCAGTTCCTGAAGCTCACCTATGAGCAGATAAGTGATTTCCTTTCCGACGACTCTCTGCAGCTTCCCTCTGAGGTCACGGCCTTCCAGATCGCCATGAAATGGTTGGACTTCGACGAGAAGAGGTTGAAGTACGCGGCGGATCTCCTCACTCTCATCCGCTTCGGCACCATCTCCGCCCAAGACCTGGTGAATCATGTCCAGATGGCGCCCAGAATGATGCAAGACCCCGAGTGCCACCGCCTCCTTGTCGACGCCATGAATTACCATCTGCTGCCATACCAACAGAACATCCTCCAGTCACGCAGAACGAAGGTGCGCGGCGGCCTCAAGGTGATATTCACAGTCGGCGGACGCCCCGCCTTGACGGAGAAATCCCTCAGCAAAGAAGTTCTCTACAGAGATGCAGATAACGTGTGGAATAAGTTGACAGAAATGCCAGCAAAGAGCTTCAATCAGTGCGTGGCGGTGTTGGACGGCTTCCTGTACGTGGCAGGTGGCGAGGACCAGAATGATGCAAGGAACCAGGCTAAGCACGCTGTCAGCAACTTCTGCAGGTAAGAACCAATTCTCACGTTTAATTTGTCACATTAGTTTGTGTGGAGTTAGAAAATAACTGTAAATCCCCTCTCGCATTCTTTAGATACGACCCCCGCTTCAACAATTGGATTCACTTGAGCAACATGATCCAGAGGCGCACGCACTTCAGCCTCAACATCTTCAACGGCCTGCTGTTTGCCATCGGTGGGCGAAACGGCGACGGCGTTCAGGCCTCCGTGGAGTGCTACGTGCCATCCTCCAACCAGTGGCAGATGAAAGCTCCCATGGAGGTGCCCCGTTGCTGTCACGCCAGCTCCCTCATCGACGGCAAGATCCTTGTATCCGGAGGTTACATCAACAACGCCTACTCCAGGGCCGTGTGCTCGTACGACCCCTCCACCGACACCTGGCAGGATAAGAGCAGCTTGAGTACACCTCGAGGCTGGCACTGCGCCGCCACCGTGGGAGACCGGGCCTACGTCATCGGCGGCAGCCAACTGGGAGGTCGTGGGGAGAGGGTGGACGTCCTCGCCGTCGAGTCTTACAACGCTCACAGTGGGCAGTGGAGCTACTGCACACCACTTCACACAGGAGTGAGCACGGCGGGTATATCCATTTTGAACAACAAGATCTATCTCCTCGGAGGCTGGAACGAGGGAGAGAAGAAGTACAAGAAATGCATTCAAGTTTTCAACCCTGACCTCAATGAATGGACTGAGGACGATGAACTGCCGGAAGCCACAGTCGGCATTTCATGCTGCGTCGTCACCATACCCACACGGAAAACACGAGAGTCCAGAGCCAGTTCAGTATCTTCTGCACCAGTCAGTATATAACAGTTCAGATGATAGTTATGTAGTTTACATGTCTAGGTCTCCAGCTTTTCTGTTGCATAAATCTTGGTTCTAAACTCTACCAACAGTCCCTTTTTTAGGCCTAAGATGATGTTTAAATGGTCTTCAGATGAGAAAAAATTAATAACAATGCAAGGATTACAAATTTGGGAACATATATATATATATATATATATATATATATATATATATATACTGCATATATATTATAGTTTAATAATTTGTATAATTGGCATCATTAAGGTCAGATAATATTTATAATAGAGACAAACTGGATATAGCAATAACCAATTTTATAATTTGTAGACAGAAATGTATCTTTGGGGCCAATTCAGTTGGGATAGTTTCATTAGCCATTTTTCTGTAGCAAATAAAATGTTATTTAAAACTCGAATGAAAGGTATAAAAATGCAAAATCACTGCTGTTGTTGAGATTAATCTGTAACATGACATTTAACCAGTGACATAAAATGAATAATACTGTGTTGTTTGCTTGCAACACAGTCATTAATGTTGAAGGATTTAGTGACCATCCTGTTTATGGCAACTATAGCTACTGTGATTCTCAGATACTTGAACAGAATAATGAGCTGGAGCTGTTGGGTAGGTTTTGGCATCACCTACCAGGAGTAGGTGCTTGTGATGAGTGTTTAAACACACCACACAGACAGACAGGGCTGCAGTTTCTCTACATGTGTCTCGTGCACAGTGGTCTTGTGTCGTATGTTGTGTGATCGTCATCAACACTATCGGTGCAAAGTAATGGAAAAATGTTGGAGTGATGAAGGTTGAATGGGTCTAGATGTGACAGCAATAAACTATTTTGTAAAAAAGAAAAAGAAAAATAGAAGTTGGGCGTTGCCAGCCTGAGCTTTCCGGTAACTCATGAATTCCCCGATTGCTCATGTCGTTTCCTTTTTTTTTTTTTTTTTTTTTAAATTAAAGAGACAAAGTGTAAGTTACTCTGAGCCATGGTCATAAAGTCATTTCCATGCAAGTGTATTTTACTTTAAGGCAATTTTGTGGGTCTTTTTAAGTGGTGCACTTGTGTGACACACTTATTCAAAGAAATCAGGTAAAGGTTTGTTTTTGAGCACCATAAATAAAAAATAATCTATACTTACACAGGACTATTTTGCTCTTCTCAATTTCAATTCATATCTATTTGCCCTTTCTAGTGGTTTATTTGACACTTTTGGGAAATTATTCTGAATAAATTCTGAAATCCTCAAACACCCTTAAGTACACTGGCATCGAGTGAGTAATCCTACACTTGTGGCTTTTAATTCTGCCTCTACTTTGTTGTCTAGCAGCTGTAAAACCAAAACTAATTGCACTCCTGCTCATTTACACTGCAAACATACTATACACTGTGAGAGCGAGGAAACAGCTCCAGGCATATCACATGAGCCAAATGAGTAAAAGTGCTATTTACATTATACACAATACATTTTTGGCGTACTCTTGTCTCTCCAAGTCCATTATTCCCAAAGAGTGAAGTATCTCAGATCACAAAGTCAATGTTAATCTGTTAGCCAAACATATCTGCTAACATTTGAGGTATTTTCATAAAGGCAGAGAAGTCATTACAGCCTTAACTGTGAGGTAGTTAAAAGTCAATGTTAAAGGATCCGAAAACCTATTTTCTCGATCAGCTTCTCACTATGAGTGATTGGATCCTAATTGAACACCAGACCATGGTGTTGAGAGATGTCTGTATTTGTGTTTTTATCCTCGCTGTACAGCTTTACAGGAAGATGATTAACAAACTGGATGTCATGCCATTAATGAGTCTAATGGAATCCACAAAAATTCAAGGAACTGGGGCGTGTTGAGAGTTAAACCACATCCTTATTTAGGGCAGATGTCAGAGCGGTTCAATGACCTATAACCTGTTTTATCCACTCATGCATGTACACACACCCTCTCAAAAGTGCTCTGTCATTATTACGATCGCTCTTCTTCTTTGATGATTTTGCATTCAGGTGTTCCTGATAAGCTCTAGTTATAAACATGACTCATTGGTATTAAAGCTGTAGCTTGGAAATGATAAGACGGCACAAAAAAACAGCACTTGGCTGTTTTGTGCTGTCTCATTCTTGTGAGCAACGTTTGTAATTTTGTCTTTCAGAAAAGGACTAGCTATAGTGACAAGAAATCAACTTGCCAAAAAGAAAGAAAGAAAGAAGCAGATTTAAACCAACTGAACTATGAAGCTTCTTATAATGTGTCCTAAATACATTATATTGTCATTTCACACACGGATTAGGAAGTTATCAAATTTAGTGTCCGGGCTCTACAAGCAGAGTATAGTTTGTCTTTTATTATTATCCAATTTAGAAGAAGATTAATTTTACATGTCTGATCCCGAGAGCGGACAGTTCCAACAAATTTTGCTGAAACAATTAAATGATTACGGTCTTCCAGCCTCTTAAATGTGAGCATTTGGTGCTGTTCTCTGCCGTATATCAAAGTTAATTGAATTACTGCGAACTGGACTGTTGTCTGGACAACATAAGCTATTTGAGGACATCATCTTAGCTCTGAGATACGGACGGTAATTTTATCCAGAATTAAAATTAAATTGGAAAATAGAAAATTAAAAGAGAAAACTATTGTATTATACTATTGTACTACCCAGAATAATCAGGCCATAATTGAAAAAATAAAAACTTAACTATAAAAGTAAATTGGACATTGACATTACTAATGGATATTGTTGAATGACAATTTGGAAATGGAAAGTGAAATACTAACACCTGAAATGTAAAGTAGAAAAGCTGAAATATTTATGCTAAAATTCAAAGATTAAATCTTATATTGAAATATGAAACAGAAAAAGGAAAACAAAAACCTCTATAAGAAAATCAGAAAGAGAAAATTTGCCTTTTCAAAATAAAGGCCACCAGGGCAGTATAGTGATTTCAGTAAACTGGCCATCCTTGGTAGACAGACAGACAGACAGACAGACAGACAGACAGAGAGATAGATAGACAGACAGACAGAGAGATAGATAGATATATAAATAGATAAATAGATAGATAGACTTGATTGATCCCCAAAGGGAAATTGAGGTGTTACAGCAGCAATTTACATAAATCACAAAAAACGTGCATCACTCACACAAAAAGACATGAGGTAGGTAAAAAAAAACACTGCATTTACAAACCCCAATACAACCAACCACTTTAAACTAGATTACAAAATAATAATAAAAAACTACAATAAAATAGAATTAAATATATACCTCGACAATCATCATCACATTCTTTCCTTCTGTATTTTCATTTTACAGCTGTCTCTTTGTTTTTACACAAAATGTCACAACTTAAAACAAGGGGGAGAGAGAAAACAAAAAAAAAAACAAGACAAGACTTCATCTTAAACTATAATTTCAATTGAATTCAGAGAAAAAGGGAAGACACATACTTAAACAATCCAAAGAATTAAAATGAAATAAAGTAAAATAAATACATTTAAATGAAAATAAATGTGGTGAAGGGTCTACTGTGCAAATTGAAAGTATAATATACATTGTGCCAATTGAAGTAATAATAATAATAATAATAATAATAATAATACATTTTATTTATATAGCGCTTTTCTAAAAACTCAGACACTTTACATATATTTACATATTTATTTACATATATATTTACTTATTTACATATATAGATAAAAAGATCATAAAACAAGGACATCATAAAAAAGATATAAAACACACAATATTAATCACACATTAAAAGCAGTATAATGTGCCTTGTGTATTGCCCACTCAGAAGAAATATAGGAGCAAAAACAATATTACTATTCTAAAGTTTATAGCAGAAAAATAATCACGTTTTTGTGGTGGATTTTGGTACTTGAACGCAGCTTGGGGATGTGATTGGCAGGTCAGTGGGAGGAGCCGGATGGGGCTGAAGAATGCTGAGTCATCGTGACGTCACCGCGCTCCGCCTGACGACATCACGTGTGTGTAGAAGCACAGGAGGGCGTTCTATGTTCAACACACTGAGAGAGAGCAGACTGAGAGAGACTGAGAGCAGCAGCAGCAGACTGGTTTGGCAACAACGACCCAACAACCTCTTCCCACCACAGAGCTGATGCTCACAGAACGAGAAGATAGCTCAGTAACTCATCTTGGAGGAGCAGAAACATCAGCACCAGCTCTCTCCTAGTGTGCTTTTACCGAGCTAACACACACTAGCAGGTGATGAGCAGAGAGGCCTGCTTCTTCTGCATGCCTCTCTAAGGTTACCGACAGGACACACAGCTTGTTACAGCACCAAGAGACTCTGCAGCCTCTGAACTCTCTGACAGCACCTAAAGGATCCAGACTCTGTACCCTGAGAGCACCCAGACTTTATGCAAGCCCCATGCTGGCTAGTTAGCTAGCTAGAACTCTGTGTGTGTGTGTGTGTGTTGCATAAGTTCATATATATATTTATATATATATATTCATATATATATATATATATATATATATATATAGTCGTCTCTGTGTGTGAGTGTTGTGTGTGTGTGTGAGTGCGATGGGTTTACTGTCACAGGGGTCTCCTCTGAACTGGGACGAAACCAAGAAGTATGCGGATCACATCAGGAAGCATGGCATCATCCAGTTCCTCAACATCTACAACAAGCTGAAGGAGAGGCAGAAGGATGTGTTGAAATGGGGCGATGAGGTAAGAAATAAAGAAACGAAACCTTTTTTTTACTTGTGGGAAAATGGTGCTTGTCTGTTAATGCATTTGTCTTTCATGGTGATTATGCATGATGCAATAGTGGCCTGTTATTGATATAGATTATGAATTTACTGGGGTTTTTTTTACTCTTATATTATATTATATTCGACTTAATTGTCATTGCACATAGTACAAGTACAACGAAATGCAGTTTTGCATCTAACCAGAGTGCAAATTAGTATAGTGCTGCTAAGACAATACATACAAATGAGGATATATTGGTGTTTAATATTTGAGTTAAATATAGTGACCTGTTATTGATATAGATTATTGATTTACTGTTTTTTTTACTCTTATATTATATTATATTATATTATAATATATTCAACTTAATTGCCATTGCACATAGTACAAGTACAACAAAATTGCAGTTTTTCTTCTATAACCAGAGTGCAAACTAGTAAAGACAATATATACAAATGAGGATTTATTGATGTTAAATATTTGAGTTAAATATTTTGAGTTAAAGAGTTAGATTATATTAGATTATATTAAATTCAACTTTATTGTCATTGTGCACATAGTCAGGGAATGCAATTAGCACCAGCCACAGGTGTTACACTAGCAGTATAAAATAGATGTAATAAATAAATATAAACAGAAGTGTTACACTAGAAGTATAAAATATAAAAATAGATGTAATGTAAACAGAGGTAATTGCACTTGTAAAACAGGTAGGGTAGATGTAATAAATAAAATGTAAACAAAGATAGTTGCACTACAAAGGTAGTTACTTTGAAATGATCAACAACATGTGGAACAAATGCTACTTGTCTGTTAATGCATTGATGCAATAGTGGCATGTTATTGATATAGATAGGCAGGTAAAACTTTCAGGTCACCTACCACCATGGCCTTATATTAAGAAATATTATTTTTTAAAAAGAAATGCCTGAATTAAAATTGTCAGGGATTAAGGTTACTTGATATATTCCATATTTTTACTGTCTGGTACCACAATCTCTCTGTGTATAGATATAAATATAACTCCACCTGTGCTGTATATATCATTTATTTCTAATACTCTTGTACTCTTACTGCAGAGTATTTAACTCAAAATGAACCTGCAACTTCCTATATTGTGTAATATCTTAAGAGGATTTGTACATAACGACATTTTTCCACAATACAATAGCTCACAACATCTATGTAAGTTGATAGACAAGGTACTTATGTGTAGATTGTTGACATAGTTACAAATGAGTATATGTTAATATTGTATATGTTAATTTTGAGTATTACCAGTCATTCAGTCTGCTTGTGACTGTCTTATAATTCAGGCGCTACTACAGGTAATTCAGGAAGACACTCCCTGTTGAGTAAACTTTAACTTAAAGCTGCTATGTATACTGTATGTTAACACACAGTTTTCTGGGCTTGGCCGTGACTTTTGTCGTTCATTCAGAACTTCCCACTCGTTTTTTGCCCGCCACCGGTCCACAAAACTTCAGTGTGCCACAGCTTGAACAAAGTGTTTTGATTTGGAACAATGTGGAATGCTGTTGTTATAGATTAATCCCTCTTTCAGACAGGGGATTACAGGGCAGCGGAGTCAAAGTCAAGGAAACATAACGGATGAATTGGAATCGATGTGATGGCGTCCCAGTCTGATCTTGAACGCGTCTGCTTTAAAAAAAACCCGGTTTAGAAGTTAGAAGAAGAGTGCGTTGAATGAATGAATAAAGCAGTGGCTGTGAAGCAGTGTTCGTCGACTGATGATGTGTCCTGTTTGTTTTTAATCATTTACTTTTAGGTGGAGTACATGTTGGTGGAGTTGGATGACAAGGATGAAAAGGTTCGGCTCGTCCTGAACGGCAAAGATGTTTTGAAGTCTCTCCAGGACCAGGGTGAAAACATAAACCCCAAGTAAGTAAGCTCGCCACACCATACATTCAGCTGAGTATGCTAGGTATGTCATGTCACTTCAAGTATTTAAAGCAAACAATATTGTCTGGATGTTTGTCTTTGAGGTGCTTTGCTATATTGGAAGTATTTCCTCCTTTGGAAAGAAAAGTACGACGGCACCGTTACTGCACCGCATACTGGTTTTTGAAAATCTATTATTACTCCTTGTGAATCCGCCTCAAGCGCAAAATACTTCCATACCCGACTCTTGCTATTTGTTTTCTCAACAAGTTGAGGCGGAGATAGCACTGCAGCAGCTGCCATCTTTCACATCTTGTGTTCTTGTTTTTTTTCCGTGCTGTTACGGCGTTCTTCTTCTTCCTTCATTTCACGGCAGATGAGAACACTTAGATCCATAAGAATCTCATCTCCAGTACCTCCGCACCGGTACCAAATGACCATTACAGGCATCGTTCAGTACCTTTGGCACCAAAGAAAACGAGTACCGTCACATTTTTAGAATTTTGGTACCGAGTTGGTATCAGTTCTTGTGACATCCCTAGAATATACTACAGATAATAAAAGTTTATAAGTTTAAGCTTACCAGAAAACATCATGGGTTTCGGGAGGGCGGGTCAAAAGGTGACAAAGCAGCATTCCAAGTAAGTTATTAATAATACGTGGTCATTTCACGTATTTCTGTGAGATCACGTTGTTTAGGAAGCGCTTGATTTGATGTGCCGCAGAGTTTTCTGTGAGAGGAGCACACATTTTATACGTCAATATCACAGGCGTGGACATGTTATCCAGGTCAAAAGCTTGATTGTCATTGGAGGGAGTCTTTAAGTAAATGCCCCACCTCAAATGCAAACAGCCGTAGCAGTGCTGTTGTTGGTTTAATAATTTGTTTTATATCACAGCGATTGTTTTGCTATCACTCAAGCCACTACACGCCCACATCATTTTTGATTTATTTCATTTTGGCCCAGAGTGCATGACTACTGTTTGATTGATAAAATAAAATGAAGGCGGAGACAGCTCTCTAGAGAAATACACACCAATATGATTTTTTGATGAACTACACATGCTGCTCTGTTGAGGGTTGTTTTTGTCAAATATACATCATTTACACAAATTACGTTCTTCAGCTGCGTCATAATCGATAGTGACTTTTAGGGATTTTTCTGCATTTCTTCTGGCTTTCAGCACTTTTATTTTAGTGGCGAACTCCAACTGTGACATGCACATGAAGGACAGATCCCCCTGGCGTGTATTGGCATAGCTCCAACACCCATATTCAATGTGAACAGATCTCTTATCAGCTACAAAACACACATACCGGTGTGCAGTACAGCAGAGGCCTGCAGCATTGCCTTGCAGTCTCACCACCTCGTTTCACTCCCACTGTATTTGCATCGAAGGTGCTTTTGCTCGCATGCACGAAGCGCGCCACACAAACAAGTCTGATCCCTGTGACCAAAACGCTGTTTATTAAAACATCGGTTTTTCAAAATCACACGAGTTAGTGCCATCAGAAGCAGCTACGCCTCTGAGTTATTATGAGTATGTCTCCTCCAGCTTTGCACACCTGTATCTTCACCTGTGATCAATCACCTCGGGCTCCATAAGGCCGATCAGTGAGCTGCTCTCCCAGTGCTTTGCTTAGTTTCAACAAGCTCTAACTGGTTAGACCTCATCTCTCTCCAGTGATCTTCCTCAGATGTTAGTATCCATTCCAAAAGGTGACAGTTTTGTCTTTGTAGACCCGAGTCTTTTTCCGCATTCTCACAGTCAATCATTAAGTGCTGTTTTACACTTTAGGGGGCTTTTAGTACTGCGTCCTACAAAATAAGAGACTTCCAAACGTCTTCTAAAAAGTAAAGTTTAAAAGTAATTCTGATGAAGTCTATAACAAGACAAACTGTGAAAAAAAAAGGGTCTGTGATAACAATCAGAGCTGCTCCTGGGAATACCGTTTGCATGTCCGAGCTGTAGTAACATTTCTTTAAAAAGAGGAATTCTCTGCGGGCGTTGTAAATGTGTTTGTACAAGCCCGTGAGTGTTATGCTTGCTCGCTGCCCATGACGTCGGTCTGAATCTGTGGAGCCAACTTCACCCAGGGGAAATACCAGTGGCAGTGGGAATAGTAGAGCCGTTGCATTCCTCATTACTGCCCCTCTGTCGCACACACCAAAGAGCACGCTCCGGAGCACAAATACGTCGCGTTCGCTTGCCGTGCCAAGATCGCGGCTGACATACGATAAAGGGAGAAGCGGTCGGTTTATTCAATCAGAAAGGTCATCGTGATACCGAGATCAGGGGCCGTTTTTTCTCGACGGCCTCCTTCCTCGTTGACCTATAAAGGAGATTGTTTTCACAACAGTGTGCATTCATATCTGTGCAGTCACCCCACGCTTTGGAGACCAGAGTATGGCAGCTACATGATTGAAGGAACTCCGGGTCAGCCGTACGGCGGGACGATGTCAGAGTTCAACACCGTGGAGGGCAACATGGGGAAGAGACGGCGAGAGGCCTCGGCTGTCCTGAACCAGAATGAAACCCTCTGCACCATCACCTCATTCCCGAGGTACTTTTTGTCAAAGTGTAAAGAAAATGTTTTAACCGTAATTGATAATTGTTAGTGGAGATCATAACAAAACAAATACAAACTGGGTCCATTGTTTCATATACAGTCTTTGCAGCTGTGAGCAATATATTGAATTCAGCAATGTGATGGATTCTATAAGTTTACAATATTGACCAAGATGGACTTTTAACTCTCAAACAGTGTTTGATTGCGCTTGACGGCACGAGAGCTGCAACAATTAGTTGATTAATTGATCTGCAGAAATTAATTGCCAACAAATTTGATAGTGAATGAATTGTTTTTGTCAGATAAAAACAAGACATTTGACATATGTCACCTTAGATTTTTGGAAAATTAATTATTTGCATTTTTCTGTATTTTCTGACATTATTTTAGACAAAACAATTAGTCAATTAATTGAGGAAATAATTGTCAGAATAATCACAATAATTGTTAGTAGCAGCCCTATAATAGTCATGTATGTTTTGATCCTTTTTATTTAGGTTAGGTTGCCCGGGTTTCACCCAACCAGAACACCGACCGACCCCTGTTGAAAAGGGAGTGTCAAAGTCACTGTTTTTCCCAGATGAAGCCATCAACAGTCATCCGAGATTCAGGTATGCTTCCTGGTTATTATAGCTTCCTGACAGCCTGCATGTGTGTCTGCCTCACTGGTATGGTTTTTGACTCCTTTGGTGAGCAAATACAACTATTAAATAAACATACAATTGAAGAGGCTACAATCAATTCTGTGTTATCTGCCGATACTGTGTATCCGCCAATAATCATTGCCAATATATCAGGGGTTTTTTTTGGCTTATTTTTTACTGTAGGTGTCAGTAGATTTTGACAGTACCATACTTAATGCTTATACTTGTTGTTTTTCTATAATGAAGCGTGTGTTTGTGTGTGTGTGTATTTTTCTTTTTCTTTTTCAGCACCCTTACCAGAAATATACGTCACAGAAGAGGCGAGAAAGTCGTGATTAATGTGCCAAGTAAGTTTGAATGAAATGACAGCTGTAAACGGAATTATAAACTAGTTATTCTAGGTTTTTTTTAATCATAAAATAACTTATTTTTTCAATTAAACTGTGACATTTACTTATTTTGTGATTTGTTATTCCTGTAAATCAATGTTCTTAATCACTTGCTGTAAATGTGGTGCATATTTAGCCAGCTGAGATGAAATTGAGCTTTTCTAATATTCCCCCAAAGTCCTTTTTTGTTCCTATTTTCATAAAAAAAAAAACATTAACAATACATTTTTTAAAAAAACACGTTGATGTGATTTTTGAGTACAAAAATGGGTGACTAAATGTTGATTTCAGTTGGACTCTGAGGGTTTTGATTTGCCTCTCAGACTGCATGTAAAAAATTCAAATCCGACTATTCCTTCTCGTGTTTCAGTCTTCAAAGACAAGTGCACTCCATCTCCGTTTGTGGAGGAGTTTCCCGAGGACGATGGTGAAGGAGCGAGGGCGGCTCTGCCCGATCATATCTACATGGACGCCATGGGCTTCGGCATGGGCAACTGCTGTTTGCAGGTACTGAATGCTGAATGAACGGACCGAGCAGAGCCTTTCTTGCCTTTTCGACAATCCTTTTTGTGATTGTAAATGAGATGCTGTGACCTGGAATATTTTCATGTTTTGCGTGACTGCAACTTTACAATCCCAATAAGTGATTTATAAACGTACTTCAGCCTCTTTTTTATGATGCTCTTGCAGGTGACATTCCAAGCTTGTAGCATTGACGAGGCAAGATACCTTTATGACCAGCTAGCAACGTTCTGCCCCATAGTGGTGAGTCCATAAATAAAGCATGTGCTTCCTATTACCTGACCTCTTTGTCCTTTGGACCATTGTAAAATTAATAATCTCTTAATTGAATCAAATGTTTTGAAAACAACTATGCAGTCACATTGGTTTTTCTATAATCTAAATAAATCAGAGATACAAGATTGCGTCGCTTTGTTTACTGTTCCCATGATTTGCACTCAACTGTTTTCTCTCTTCACAGATGGCGTTGAGTGCGGCCTCGCCCTTCTACAGAGGCTTTGTGTCAGATATTGATTGTCGCTGGGGGGTTATTTCTGCCTCGGTGGATGACAGGACA
The DNA here is from genome assembly GCA_916701655.1 of Sebastiscus albofasciatus. Classification (NCBI taxonomy): domain Eukaryota; kingdom Metazoa; phylum Chordata; class Actinopteri; order Perciformes; family Sebastidae; genus Sebastiscus; species Sebastiscus albofasciatus. The sequence goes on along the minus strand of CAKAOI010051464.1, from coordinate 18,916 downwards.
CCAGAGGAACGCGGGCTCAAGGTGAGCAGTCGGAGCTGAAAATCCAGATGCTTAACATGAAAGATGTGTTTCAGACAAAAGATAATTTTTGTGAATGTGCTTTGTTTAGTTTTACCTCTCATATTATTTTTGATCACTTCTCATTATTGACACTTTAGATCTCTATACACGTGTCAATGCTGTCCGTCATCTACAGTAATGGATCCACCTTTTCTTTTTTTTTTTTACATTTCATTAGATTATTTATTTCGTCCATTGTAGGAAATACTACTGTTGCCTCTGAATTACTGGAGTTTATTATTGTGTTTACTTGGTAATACCACCACAGACCAGAACCATGCAATCTGATTTTACTTGCTGCTTCTTAAAACTCAAGCAGAAGGCAAAAGCACCATTTAGATATCCCAGTAAAAATGTTCATGCTTTAGGTTTTCATTTTGAGTATAATGTTTTAAAATTACTTTTGCAGCCTTTGAAAAATGACAAATACAGGATCTTCAAGTCGAGATACGATTCAATCGACAGCTACCTGTCTAGCTGTGGTGAGAAGTACAACGACATTGATTTGACGATAGATGAGGAGATCAACAAGCAGCTGCTCGGCGCAGGTACACGCATGTCTACTAATAGTGAATCCACTAATAGGTGCTTGTGCAGTAAAGAAATGAATAATAAGCTTCTTGTGGGTAGGAATCGACAAGCTGATGGCCCAACACATAGCGCACCTCTTCATCCGAGATCCACTCTCTGTCTTTGAGGAGAAAATCCACTTGGACGATGAAAACGAGTCTGATCACTTTGAGGTGAGGTTTTCTGTTAAACCAGGTGTAAAAACACAATACGGGCTTGCCTTCAGTGTAAAGGAGTATTTATTCAAACTTGTTGTCTTCCTGCAGAACCTCCAGTCGACCAACTGGCAGACGATGAGGTTCAAACCTCCACCTCCCAACTCCGATATCGGCTGGAGAGTTGAGTTCCGCCCCATGGAGGTAATAAGCCAACTGCAACATCGCTTAACTTAGACTTGTAGTTATAATCTGTGTTTATATTCAACGTATCCTCATACAACGTTCGTAGGATATCTTACGAAAAGTTGTTCCTCTTTTTCCTCTTTTTCCTCTTTTTTCGTGCGTTTTCCTACGAATGTTAAGCAACACGTGTCAATATCTGCTCGTTACATGCATACAGTCTTTTCAAAATAAATTTCTGTCTTCACAGAAAACAACTTGGTTACATTTAGGCAACAATTAGGCAACCAAACTACTTAATTAGATTTAGGAAAAGATCGACTTGGTTAGGTTTAGGCAACAAAACTACTTAGTTAGATTTAGGAAAAGATCGACTTGGTTAGGTTTAGGCAATAAAACTACTTAGTTAGATTTAGGAAAAGATCGACTTGGTTAGGTTTAGGCAGCAAAACTTCTTAGTTAGATTTAGGAAAAGATTGTGGTTTGGCTTAAAATAACTCCAGAAGTGGCGTTACTTAAGTACCGAAGTTACATGACAAATAAATAAACGTTAACTTCTGGTTTCACGCGGGGTACGAACACCGGTCTCCTGGGTGAAAGTCTGGTGTTTTTTGACCCACCTATCCACACCGACCTCCGACCTACATGGCGCTTGTTGCTCTTTATACTTCCTGGTCCACGATTAGGTAGATTACATACAAATTGATTTTGTGGGATATATACGAATTACAGTGCATTACTTTTCATAGGTATAGTTAACAAACGGTGTGTGAGAATAGCCTGCTATATTATATACAGAAAAAACATGATAGTAAGACAAGTTTTGTTTTTCAGGTGCAGCTAACCGACTTTGAAAACGCTGCATACGTGGTCTTCGTCGTCCTGCTCACCAGAGTGATCTTGTCCTATAAGCTGGACTTTCTGATCCCTTTGTCAAAGGTAAAAACAGCCACACACTTCTATGTAAAATGTCAAGATGAATTAAATTATATAAGTAGGACATCTGGATCCTAATGATATACTTTGTACACGGTGCTCCGATACAGTAACCACTTGTCTTTCATTAGGTTGACGAAAACATGAAGGTCGCACAGAAGAGAAACTCTGTCCAGGAGGGCATGTTCTACTTCAGGAAGGACATCTTCAAAGGTGGATAAAAACAAAAGATGCAACTTTAGGTCGATGTTTAAAGCCTCAGATAGGAGGAGCTGATCCATTTGTGTTGTCCACCAATAGGCTGCAACCCGGGCCTCGATGGCACAGCCTCGGCTGAGAACGGCTTGGAGACCGACGGCGCTAATGAGGACTACATGCTGATGAGTATCGACACAATCATCAACGGAAAGGTGATTATTGTCTCAACAACTATTGGCTGGATGCAAACATTCACGATGCCCAGAGGATGAATCCTACTGACTTTGGTGATCCTCTAGCGCCACCATGAGGTTGACATTTGTAGTTTTGAGTGAACAGTCTTGACAACTGTTGGATGGATTGCCATGAAATTTGATACAGACATCCATGTTGCCCTGATGATTAGTTCTAATAACTTTGGTGATCCTTTTAGCCTCAGCTGTACTTTGTGTTCAGTGCTATTTAGCAAATGTTAGCACTCTAACACACTGAACTAAGATGGCACACATGGTAAATATTATATCTGCTAAACATCCGCATGTTAGCATTTTCACTGCGAGCATGTTGTCATGCTGGTGTTATACCGCATTCTTATGAAATAAGACCGTATTTACGAATAGCCAACAAGTCAGAGACAGTAACGAAATGTCAAAATGCCAATATGAACATTAACATTAATATTTTTTTGGTGGGATTAATTTGCACGTCAACACTGTATATTTTTTCAAACTGTTTTTGAATACTTTCACAAAGAACGCAAATATTACGCAGCGAAAGAGCAAAGCTGTTTTTTTACGGAACAAGGTTGATTTTTTTTTTCTGAGCTTTCACACCGAGAATAAAGGCATCAACCAGTCATGTTGTGCGGAACGGGCAAACTCAAAACGTGCACAAAAGTATACAAGAACATGGAGGCTCCCTAGTCTGAACCAAGATAGGAAACTTTATTATTCTTTTCAGCAAGGCAGCACATACCAGATCCACTCCTTCCGTTCTTACCTTTCACAATAAAAGCCTTAGACATAAAACACTGCGTAACAGTTTACCAGAGGCAAATTCACTCAGAGCATTTCGCTAAAAGGAAACTAAAATAGCTTACAGTAGTTTAGGCTGTACAACAATTTACCACAGACACCCCCTCAGTGTGTAAAAAGCTTTAAGCTCTCTTAGCAATTACAGCTGTTTCCTTCTGTTTTCATCACCAGGAGGGAGTATTTCAAGGGCTCATCCCGATCCTCAACTGCTATCTAGAAAACATGGAAGTGGATGTGGACACCAGGTGCACCATTTTGAATTATCTGAAGCTCATCAAGAAACGTGCCTCAGGTAAATATGCATTAAAAGGACAAAACTTGATGTTCTCATAAGGCTAAAAGCAGATTTTCTCTTTATGCAACTTCAACTCTGTGTGTAATTTTCCTGCTCTGAAACAGGTGAACTGATGACCATGGCCAAGTGGATGAGGGAATTTGTTGCCAAGCACCCGCAGTACAAGCAGGACAGCGTCCTAACCGACAAGATCAACTACGACCTCTTCAGGAAATGCGACAGGATTGCGAAAGGCGAAGAGCAGTGCCCAGAGCTCATCGGAAACCCAGTTAACAGGTTCAAATGAGAAAAAGAGTCATTATACAAACAAACTCGCATGTAAAGAAAGACCAAATGTGTGGCTCAGAAGGAAAGCGGTCCAATTTTAAGAGAATGCAAAACAGCATGTGTGTGTTGTAAAAAAACACACCTGCATCAAATGTATGTGTATATACTGAATTATACAGAATTATTTTAATAGCGGTTAAGACATGCAAAAGGTTGTGTAATAGAAATCAGATGTGTATTTATTTTTCTCTGGAAATTAAGCCTATCTGTGTGACAATGTAAATGTAGCAAAGAGTTGTACAGTAGTCTGCTTTTAATCTCGTGTTCTATAAATACTGTACGTCTGCTCTTTAAAACATTAACATCCTGGGCCTTTTTTTTTATTATTCTGGATATGGGCTTTTCGCTTTTGTTAGATCTTTTGTTTTTGCATTTTAAGAGAAATGTTTGCTTTGCTCTGCTGACATTGTAGTGGGACCTTGAAAGTAGTCTTGCACTCAAGTGGGAAGGGTGAACCATTGTTTGCAATGTAATGCTGCTTCAAAATAAATCTGCACAACTGTAATTTACTGTTTTATGGCATGATTTTTAAGAGCTACAGGGAATGAATTTAACTTGATCAAATATTATGTTTGAGCCACCACAAACGCATCACCGTCAAGCTTGATCTTGATCAGCCTTCATAAAACAGGCTTAGCAGCATTTTATCATGCCTGCAGTTAGCACATTTACCTCATTTAAATGTTGGATAGCATCCAGGAGCCGACAGAAAGTCATGTCTAGACATCGTGCCTGTTTCCTCAAGTTCTAGCACAAAACCTGAAAATGTGAACTGATATAAATAAGCCAAATGTTTCATGTTCCAGGATGAAATTCATATGACAAACTGTAAGATGTAGAGATATGTACAGTAGGTGCCTTAGGGAGACTTGCCTCTCCTCAGAGAGGTCAAAGGTTAGAGCAGCACAGCTGAATCTATTTGAACTGCACCTCTCCACAGTCTTACATCACTCTTCCATTATCTAAAATACAGCTCCTATCACCGAACACATCAACTACCTGGTTAAATCCCTCACAGTATCTCTTTAATATGTTATGTAGTAAAGAACAACACTAACAGACTGCAGCTCTGTGAGGCTGTACTAAGGTGCTCTGAGCTAAATGCTACCTCAGCATGCTAACATGCTCGTAATCTAATTACAACACTCACATGCAAGTTTAGCGTGTTAGCATGCTAACATTCACTAATTAGCTAAATATAACCGAGGCTGACTGAATGTCATTAGTTCTGCAGGTATTTTGTCATAAACTATTATTGAATCATAAACTTAGGTATTGAGCAATTTGAGATTTTGACCTGGTGAAAAGTCTGGGGGTTATGGTTATTCATGCTCTGAGGAACATTAATGTCTACAAAATGTCATATACGGATGCACAATTAATCCAAATTTTATTGAAATCGCAATATGGCCTGCTGCAATTTTCAAATCAGAGGAGGCACAATATTTGTTAAAGGTGAAATGTGTGTCAAAATACCATTTTCAAATAATATTGTTGTGCTGCAGAGATGTTCTGGCCAAACATATTTGTTTGGTACAGATCACTGCAAAAATCACACCATAATCATTTTATGTTTTTCAATGAAAATGAGAATAGTGATGTAAAAATTATAATTCCCTCTAATATCGCAAATCATATTCCAAGTGAAATAGCAGTCAAAATAATAAAAAAATATATAGCATGGCTAAAAACATTGATAGAGGGAACACGTCCGGTGCTCTTGGAGGGGAAAAATAATTTAAAAAAAAAAAGAAAAAACAATATGCCTTCCTCCATCAAAAGACTGAAGTGTAGAAAATCCAAATCCAGGCACTTACGTAGACAGTTTAGAATAATAAGCCTATTTAATAAATATGAGCTAATACATTACAAATGTGCACCGATCAGCCATAACATTATGACAGCATGGGCACCCTGACCGGTCTGCGGCTACACAGTCCCATACACAACAAACTGTGATGCACTGTGTGTTCTGACACCTTTCTATCGGAACCAGCATTAACTTTTTCAGAAATTTCAGCAACAGTAGCTCTTCTATTGGATCGGACAACACGGGCCAGCCTTCGCTCCCCACGTGCATCAATGAGCCTTGGGTCTGACCCTGTCGCCGGTTCTACTGTTTTCCTTCCTTGGACCACTTTTGATAGGTCCTTCTGACCACTGCAGACCAGGAACATCCCACAAGAGCTGCAGTTTTTGGAGATGCTCTGACCCAGTTGTCTAGCCAGCACAATCTGGCCCTTGTCAAAGTCGCTCACATCCTTATACTGGCCCATTTTTTCTGCTTCCAACACAAAGTTCAAAATGTTCACTTGCTGTCTAAAATATCCCACCCACTGCCAGGTGCCATTGTAACGAGATAATCAATGTTATTAACTTCACCTGTCAGTGGTCTTAATGTTATGGCTGATCGGTGTATACCAGTGCATTTCAACCCACTTCTTTTGTCTGTCCAACAGCCAATACCTGAACATGTTCATCCACGAGATGGTGGTATTGAACCATAGCTTTACATAACACTGAGCTGCAGTAACAAATGAGAGCATTACCTCGGTGTGACCTCCTGGACCAGATAATGATTATGGCTGGTACAGGCCCACCCTGTGGAGAGACAAGTAATATAGAACGAAGCCCTGGGGAGTCTTGTTTTTATTCACGTAATGAATAGATTAGAATAAGATAAGATGAATTAGTGTGTTTAAATAGTTGGTCTTCAACACAAACTGTATTTAATGATAAATGTTTAGAATTTTTTGCACAGTTATTGAAACAAAAATTAAAATCCCAATAGGAATATTGGGAGAATATAGTGATATGAGAACATGAAATAGTTCACAAATGCAAAGTCCAATTTAAAAAAACGAATTAGAGAATTGATTAGAGAATTTTTTTTTAAAAGCAGTAAATATACAGCAGGTCAGTGAATGTTAGTGCGGCCATCTGTCCCCACTAATCCCGAGGTCTTTTGCATAGCTGACATTTTGACTGGTAATAGAAAGCACAGGTGTTACTAATAACATTAATGGCTCTGTCCTAATCGAGTGTGTAAGCCACAGTGAGAGTGACAGTGAGCCAGCACGCACAATACCAGGACTCTGAAACTGAAGTAGCTAAGGTGAACTCAGCCATCATTAATTTTATTATTCACACCTGTGCTTTTCCTGCTGACATGTCAAAATGTCCTCTGTGAAAATGGCCTATATAATAAATAGGCTGTCTGTGATTAGAGCTGATTCAGTATGTACACTGGTCTTTTTCTACAACAGGACACAGAGTAAGGCAGTCATGGCAGTCCAGTAGCTAGTGTGTATCGAGGAGCGTCATGGTCACTAATCAAGCTCTCTTTCAGGAATATTGATCAAGCTCATACTTAAGATGTAGGCTACTAATCAATATCTTTATATTTACAATGGATCACATAAATGTTTTGCTTATAGTGACGAACCCACAGAGAATTATCACCCGACTCTGCAGTTCTACAGAGCGTTTTGGCGTCTTTCAGCTCATTGTTTTAGTTTTCTGGCCCAAAGCTTGACTGTTTTTTATTCAGAAGGCAGCTTCTTTTTAATCGTAAAAAGCCCTGGTGAATCCACTGCACGCTACCTGCTCAGCACCAAACGGAAGATAGACAACGTTGATGAAAAGCCGGTGAACTCAGTGGAACATTTAAGCTGCTGAAAAGCCAGATATTTCCCTCAGGAGTTGATGGAGACCAAAAACAGTAAAAAAAAAAGGAGAGTGAATATTGGATTTACATTTGTTGGGTGGCCAGAAACACGACTTCAAATGAATATTAATGCTACATATCGGCCAGATGTAAATTCGGCAACTGTTTGTGAACATGTTCACCATATCAGCTAAAAGGTATGTATCGGTGTTGCTGTTTACAGCTTGTTTCTGTTGCCCCCAAGTGGCCAATAAAATCAATACATTCAGGTTTAAGTCACAAAAATGACAATTTGAGATTTGATTTGGCTCATTTTTTGGATGAGGATGTGATGACAGACTGGCAGGGTCAATCCGACTTGAACTGACAACTGAGCAACTCAGTGCTCATCGGCCAGAAGACCAGATTGTGGTTGTAACGGGAGCCTCCAGGAGTGAATGTGTCTAACTGTCTCAGTGTGAACAAGGTGTTCCTGAAAAGGGGAGCATTGCTCATTGTTGGAGTTCCCTGATCAACCAAGTAACGGGAGTAGAGGAAAAATATCTGTGGTGGAATTTAAATACATTTTATGTACTTGTACTTTACTTGAGTATTTCTACTTAATGCCCCTTTATACTTCTACTGCACATTTCTTTACACACAACATATATGATGAAAATATGATGCACTCTATTATTAAAATACAATTCCGATGCATTACAGATTAAACTAACTGTTACTAGATTGTTAAATAGCTCCATCTCTCTGCATCTACAACACATGCTCATTTGGGCATCAGTAATAATATAATAGTATATATGATAGTTTAACAATATCAGGTGCATTTACTATTTTAACTTTTTGAGTACTACCTTTTTACTATTACTTGAGAAACATTTTCAATGCAGGACTTTAACTTTATATAATTTAGTATTTATACTTTGTAATATACTACTTTTACTTAACGCATTTTTTTTTTAATAGCACTAATTTCTTTAACTTGCGATATTTTGGTTGTAGCGGGCTCAGTTTTAAAGATAGAGTGAAGATACTGGTATCATTTGAAACTAATAAATCTAAGGAATCCATTGGTACCAACCATGTCATATTAGCTTGTCGCGAAGGAGGCTAAATAACGTTCCAAACGTACACTAAATTTTGTCAGGAAAAACTGGTATGGACATTTTCAAAGGGGCTCATTGACCTCTGACCTCAAGATATGTGAATGAAAATGGGTTCTATGGGTACCCACAAGTCTCCCCTTTACAGACATGCCCACTTTATGATAATCACATGCAGTTTGGGGCAAGTCATAGTCAAGTCAGCACACTGACACACTGACAGCTGTTGTTGCCTGTATATTTGTCGACTCCCATGTTGATAAGAGTATAAAATACTTGACAAATCTCCCTTTAAGATACATTTTGAACAGATACAATTCTAAAATTCAATCCTAATTCAAATACAAGTTTTCTACTTAAAAAAAAACACAGGGGGATTTTAAAAATAAATGTTTATTTTTAAACTAACCTATATGCTCCCCACACTTTTTACAGTATCCACATAGTTAATAATTCACAGGAAGTCTATTAAAGATCAATTACATGAAAGCAGAGAGAGAGATAGCCTCCATGCCATCTTTTTTGGCTCTGTGTATGTGTTGCAACACACCAGGTCACCTCCTGGCTGCAACCCTCCTGCAGGGCAATAGGCCAGTCTGCATGTTTCCTCCCACTATTTTCCACTGAGCGACAAGGCTGCACATTGTGCTCAGACCAGCCAGCAGGCAGCCAGCAGCCAGCAGAGGTTACACAGGCGTTTCTCTCCACCGCCTCTAAAGGTAGGCAGTCCTCTGCATCTCTTTCATTCATCCGCTCTCTCGACATCTCTCTCTTTTTCTATCTAACTAACCGGACGACTGGAGGGACTTCATGGTGAGGCTTTTTCTATCATATTATATTAATATTATAAGAAATGTTGCAGCGCGTAAAAGCGATGAGTTTGGTGTGATGCCGGAGAGTGGTGACCTCTAGCCTGGATGCGATCGACAGGATGCGTTTTATTAAATTAAGTTATGAAATTAGAGGATGATGTAATGAGATAAGCGTCATCAGATCAGCACTCACATCTTTTAGTTGAACATCCAGACCGACCTGACTGCTGCTGCTGCTGCTGGACTAAAGTAAAGTGCAGTTTAGATTTCACGTGTGACCCAGATAATAAAATACTAGTATGCAATATAGTGTGGTTAGATTTAGTAACGTTTTAGGCTACAATATTAACATGATGCATCATATTACTGCTAAAATATGAGGCTATACCATGTATGCTGCAGCATGTTTATGTAGTTAAGTCTGAATCATAGTGCACATGGAAGAAATCTGCCTTCTGTCAGAAATCTTAAGTTTATACTTGGTCAGGTTAAGGAAAAAGATTATTTCTGGCAGAAAGTCCTGAAGGCAAACTTCTTCCATGTGCTGTAGATGTCAAACTTCCTGGTCCTCTTCCTTTAGTGAAAACTTTTGCTTTTGCTTTTACTGTCAAAACCTTCAAATTCAAAACAACTCTATTAATTATTAAGAAGGCTGTCAATCTATTAAAAATATTTAATCACAGTTAAGTGCATGATTGTTCATGATTAATTGCCCTTTTTTTATCTGCTCACAATGTACATTAAAGGGAGATTTGTCAAGTATTTAATACTCTTATCAACATGGGAGTGGGCAAATATGCTGCTTTATGTAAATGTATGTATATATTTATTATTGTAAATCAATTAACAACACAAAACAATGACAGGTATTGTCCAGAAACCCTCACAGGTACTGCATTTAGCATAAAAAATATGCTCAAATATATTTTAGCATATAATAATATGTTCAAATCATAACATTGGCATGGCAACATCACAACAGCTGTCAGTGTGTCAGTGTGCTGACTTGACTATGACTTGCCTCAAACTGCATGTGATTATCATAAAGTGGGCATGTCTGTAAAGGGGAGACTCGTGGGTACCCATAGAACCCATTTACACCCCTTTGAAAATGGCAATGATAGTTTTTCCTTGCAAAAATTTAGTGCAAGTTTGGAGCATTATTTAACCTCTTTTGCGACAAGCTAGTATGACATGGTTGGTACCACTGGATTTCCTAGGGTTTTCTATAGTTTCATATGATGCCAGTATCTTCACTCTAGCTTTAAAACTGAGCCCGCTACAACCCCAGAAAGATCGATTGCGTTAATGCGTTAAAGAAATGAATGGCGTTAAAACAAATTTGCGTTAATACGTTATTAAGGCGTTAACTTTGACAGCCCTAATAATGAATAATTTGCAGTTGAAAATATTTTAATAAATCGCAATATATTGCAATATATCTTATCGCAATAGTCAGCATATCGCAAAATGTTTAAAATTGCAATAAGATCGTGTCGTGATTCAAGTATCGTGATTTAAGTATCGTGATAATATCGTATCGTGGTGCCTCTAGTGATTCCCACCAAGGGGCCATTAGTTACAGCAGTTTAAACAGAGAAACACAGTAGGATAACATACAACAACATACAAACTACACCAAGGAGCTAAAATGTGGAAGAAAAATCTATACAATGGTTCAAAAGAAACCTATGGGGCAGGGGGGGAGGAATGATTTTAAATGGCGGTACAAACATGTAAAATATAGAGTATGAATGCCCCGAAGCCAAAATGCTTGTTCCTTTCCTGGAGGGTTTGCTGATTATACAGTATAAGAATTCAGATCTCTTTGTTTCACTGCCTATGGTCTTAGAACATATTTTAACAATGCTGTTCCGGCTGTTTCTGTTGTTTACTGTGAGCCTGTGAAACCAGAAGATAAAAGAGAAGCTCAGGAGACTCTCAGTAAGAATACCAGGATAACCAGTCTCAGGACTGGTTGGGATTTGCAATTATCCTTGTCTCAATGATACTATGCACAACAGGTTCCTTTAGGGAACTTCTGGAGAGCCATTTATTACTATACTAGTATTATTCATTCTTTCCAATGTCTTACTATTTATCTCTGTAGAGTATTTAGCTGTGTATTACATGCATACTGTATGCAATTTCAAGTACCTTGCCACACCTATGCAAGACAAATACAGTATACAATAGACTTGCACTAACCACACAGAATATTACCAGGCGCTGTTGAGGTCCTCTAGTTTTCAGTTTTTTATTACTTTTACTTCTAACTTTTTGAGTATCTATCTATCTATCTATAGACTACTCCTGCTAGGGGGTGAGCAATACACATAAAATCCTCTATCACGTTATAGGTGTTTATATTGCGATATAAATATATATCTTGATACGGTAAAGTTTAAGGAAAATCTATTGTGAAACTGTTACTGATAAACTGATGAATGAACTGTTTTTGGCTAATCCAGTGGAATTAAAATACCTAAAAGATACAGGTACATCATCACATTGATGCAAAAAAATCATATAAAAATCCAATAGGACAATAAAAAAAGTCAAATTGATTTGCAACATCGACCACTATGACCTAACACAATCAGATATTTTAAAGTCATATTGCCCAACTCTAACTCTTACAGTATTTTTGAATTAAATATTATCAGATGCAGTGATGAAACCACTAATTATGATCAAAGTCCAATTAGTGTCTAGACGTGATTGGCATGGCTCCAGCATTTAGACTCACTGACTCACTGGCTGCTAACATGCTCTCCTGTTGTGGCTCATCATGCTCTGATTAAGGCCTTGCAGATTATCATGTTTTGATGCAGCCTAATGCATCTCTGATAATCAGAGCTTGGATATTACTGTACTGAGGTTGACAAGAATAAGCCAGATTTTGGTCCTGTAGACAAGTCATTATTAGGGTTGATACAGCATAGTATTGTGATATTTTACGTGGCAATATTGTGTCGATACACGGACATCAAGTATCGATCTTTTATCATATAAAATCCGGTCACTATATAGTGCTACAGGAATGAGTCCTAAAAGCCGGAAATGAGTTAGCGTTTTAGTACTTCCGACTCCGTGGTCTGGAAGTCAGTGGCTTTTTTGAATGGGTTTTTAGTTAGATGTCTGAAATAAGGTCCGTCGTAAACACAAGCTGAAGAGATTTTATCGTTTTGTTCTACGACAAAAAATATTTCAATAAATACCCCGCTCATGAATTTTGAAGCCTTTATGTCTTAAAAATGGCTGTATGAGACTACTAAACGTCCTCACACCGACTCGTCCGCTGTTACAGCCTCGCTGTGTATACTCGCGTTCATGCGACTGTGGTGTGGTTTGTTTATAGCCTAACGTTAGCTTTTTACTTCTGCCGATTGCATTTATGCATCAAAAATCATAAAAGTGGTGTTCATTTGTGGAGATTATCTTGCTGAACAAAACTTGTATGTATCATAGACGTTTGTTTGTCACAGAGTTTATTTTCAGCAATATTTTAAAACCCAATAGAAAAATCCCATTGACTTTTTGTCGCGGGAACCAGGGCAATGCTAACTTCCTGGTTGGCCTACAAAAATACGTCATCCCTGCACCACTCTATTAACCTTTTAACAAACCGACGGCCACAATTCTGTCTTTCTAAGGTTGCAGCGGGCTCAGTCTTAAAGTTAGAGTGAAGATATGGTATCATGTGAAACTACAAAACCTAAGGAATCGATTGGTGTCAACCATGTCATGTTAGCTTGTCGGGAAGAACAATAAATAACGCTCCAAACTTGCGCTAAATTTTGGCGAGAAAAAAACTGGCATGGCCATTTTCAAAGGGGTCCCTTGACCTCTGACCTCAAGGTATGTAAATGAAAACTCTAAGATTGAAAACTGTATTTTATTAGATAAAACAAAATACTCTTTAAATGGTACATATATGGTACGTATTTGTTCCTTGTGTGCCACTGTGCAACTTAGATGATTAAAATATGTGTGTTTGCAGGATTTAGGTGAATACTTCTCCACTATAGATTAAAATAAATTCATTAAATATATGTAAACAAAGTCACTGGGGTGCCCCCTCAGTTCTATTATAGTCATATTTCAATATCATATGACTTTACATAAGAGCAGATTGAATTGAGATGCTTAGGCTAAATTTGATAGATGGACTCACGTTTCTGTCTCTGTAACATCCAAGGGTATTCTGTTAACCTGTATAGCTGTGTTTTTTTTTTTACCTTCACCTCAGACATGCACACATCTGACTAGAGCCAAAAGATTATAGCCCATCTGCAGTCAAAATCAGATTGGTTAATCATATTAGATTAGATTATGTTCAGGGGTCTTTGTTGGTGAAACAGGCCAATGTGCAGAGGTTCACATGGCCGTCTGTCATGCAGTACAATATAGTATACACTAGACATACAATACAGAAGACATACTTTATATAGTCCACATTTAGTTTCCAGCTGTAGACGCAGGTGTAGAAACTGTCTAGGGGTGTGGAGCAGTCTGTTACGTAACCACACTGAATTTAATGTATAGCTTGGGAACACGTCAGTGGAAAGAAATTCTGTGGGGGCAAGGAGGCAATTTGCAAAGCCTGAAGTGACACAGCAAACAAGTCCTGCAGGATTGTGCAAGTACCTCTGGGGCGATAATGAATAAAGAGTGTGTGCCTGAGTGTTATTAGCTCTACAATAAGACTAGCTGCAGGGATTTGTTTGTGCAGCGTGAGTTGTCTCTAGTGTAAAAACTGAAAGTGACTTTTCAGCTTAACAAGTTTGTCCAGGTTTAGATCTCAGTCAAAACTTCCTGCATTTTGACCATTCATTAGTAGGGAGTGGCTAAAACAGGCTTGAGAACAGGTAACAATAACATAAAACTTCCTTGTGTAAGAAAAAATATCCAGCTGCGAACATCCAGATATTCATACAGTCGTGTCAATGGCCTTCTGTTTTATATCACATGGTTGCTTTGACTGTCAAGCATAGCGGTGGAATCTGATATTATGCGGTAAATGACATACACTGTTTATGGAAAAAGTACTTACGTCTTACAGAGAAAAACTGCACTTTTCAACTTTTCCCTGACAGTGTCACAGGCAGCTGTTTGAATCAGTGCTGGATACACCAACCATGTGTTTGAAACGCTCCCAAAGGACAGAGTGATCACACAATAATGCACCACCACAATTTGACAGCTTTGGCAAGAGAGCATGCAAAGCAGACATTTGTCAAAGTAAAAGTAGCAGCGCTGCCTGGGCTGGGCCAGACACGATTCTGCGATTATTAAAACCTGGAGCACATTAGTGGTAATAAATCTACACATTTCATTACAATAACCAACCATTACCAACAATTTAAAAGCCAGAGAATCCCTATGCAGCAGTCTTAAGCGAATAGGGATGGGGTTATCATCTGTTCACACCTGCCTGCTGGCTTCTTGTTTTACAGAGTTTAGTTTGAAACAACAAGAATCAGTCATTGGGACATGGGATGTATTAGAGAGCGTGGGACAGGCTGGAGTACTACCAGACATACAGTATATACAACAGGCATGATAGGCATGTATCAAAATTGAAAACTTTGAGTTACATTTAGTCATTTAAACACTACTTAGAGTTAATCAGAATTGGTGCGACGTAAAATATGTCACTCGTAGTGACAAACACAGACAATTATCACCTGACTCTGCAGCTCTCCTCAGCTCTACGGAGCGTTTTAGCATCTTTCAGCTCATTGTTTTGGTTTTACAACCCAAAACTTTAGTCAGTCTCATCAGTTTCGTTACCAGACAATCTTTTCAGCCAAATACCGCCTCTGAGTAACCAACCCGGTCGTACTCCCAACTCGTCAAATACAGCTGAATGGGTAGCGCCCCCCGGCATCGGAAATCGACGCACGGAGGCACCCTTTAGCGACAATATGTTACAAACTGGGCTTTCAGCTAACTCTAATGTCAACCTATACCACCACGGCGTTATTCAACGGTCGGAGCAAGTGACGTAGTATTAATAGCGTGAGAGTCCGCTAAGGATGGGCGGCAGAGGTGGTGAATGGGTCAAACAAACACAAGACTTTCAACCAGGAGACCGCTGTTCGTGTCCCGTGTGAAACTAAAAGTAACGTTGGCTTACTTTGTTACGTCAGTCGTTAGTCACGTGAGTCATTATTGTCAGTCCCATAATCATGCGATTCGCTAGTAACGTGAGTCGTTACTCAGTGAAGTTAACGTCAACCGCGACCATTTTCTAAACCTAACTAAGTGGTTGTGTTGCCTAAACCGAACTTCCTGTGAAAACGGAAGTTTATTTTGAAAGGACACTATGCATGTAACAAGCGTATATTGACACGTCGTCCCTCGTCCATCCAAAAGTAACACAAGAGGAGTACCCCGTGTGGGGCACTGACCAAGCAGCGGTATTTGACATGTTGGGAGTGAGAATATGACCAGCTGGTAAATAGTGGAGCATTTAGCAGCTTAAGAGTACGATATTTCCCTCAGGAGTAGGTGGAGACCAAAACAGAGTTAAAAGGAGAGAGAATATTGGACTTACATTGATCAGGTGGATAGTAACATGACTCCGAATGAATACTAAAGTTGCTCTGTGTTCGCTGGATGTGTAAATTGCCAAGTGTTTGCTTAATATGTCAATCATGTATGTGATGTTCAGCTTTTTGTAGTGTCCTGTCCATAAGATTCATGTTGCTTTAAATCTGTTTTAGGTGACAAATGGAGACCTTCAATTATAGACTGAACACTTACTTAGAGTCATGGATGGGTCCCAGAGGTAAGTCAAGTTTATATTATCACCTTAGTTGCAGCTGATATAAAATCTGTTGCACGTGTGTCACTGCAAAATGTCACCAGAGTACTACAGTTAACATAAAAGTGATGGTAGCAGTGAAGTATTGCCTAAAACCTTTGACCCAAGGTCTTCATTAGATGCATGGACTTGCATAATAAGTCTGCTGATATTTTTCACCTCCTACCTATATGTTGAGCAAACATTCCTCAATAAGTGCTGCAGCTGCTTTTCACCTTTCAAGTTCATCTGCTGTTGCCAATGGGGTCACCTTATCGGCGGTAAAAACGAACCTCTTTATCTCCATATTTCAGATCAGAGGGTACGGGGATGGCTGCTACTCGACAACTACCCTCCAACCTTTGCACTCACAGTCATGTACCTTCTCATCGTGTGGATGGGGCCTAAGTACATGAAACACAGGCAGCCGTACTCCTGCAGAGGCTTCCTGGTGCTCTACAACCTGGGCCTCACACTCTTGTCCTTCTACATGTTCTATGAGGTAAACACACTGCTCGGCAATGAGATATGTGTTGAAGCAGACCCAAGCAATCATTGCAATGTCACACTACAGACAGATTGTACAAGAAAAAAGAGAACTAAGGCAACAAAATCTTTCTACCAGCATCTCTAAAGCTCACTATATAACGATATATCTCGTTATATAGTACACGTTTTTTCTTGCTAAGCTGTCTATGTGAAGGTCAGCTAACATAGCTGTAGCTTTATATTTAATCTACACACATGACAGTGGTATAGCTAAAGAAAAAAACAGTAAGTCCATTTCCCAAAATGTCAAACTGTTCCTTTAAAGGTCCCATATTGTAAAAAGTGAGATTTTCATGTCTTTTATATTATAAAGCAGGTTTAAGTGATATATAAATACTGTGAAAGTATCAAAACACTCAATCCATGGAGAAACACACACAGCCCGTATTCAGAAACTGTGTGTTTGAAACAAGCCGTTAAGATTTCTGTCCATTTGTGATGTCACAAATCTACAATATTTAGACTATTTCACAGTTTTAAACGTAAACATACTAAATGTGTCCCAGTTTATTTCCTGTTGTAGTGTATGTGAACGACATCAGCTGACAGGAAGTAAACATGGACCTAAGCTGTTTCCTAGCAACGCAATTCCGTTGCCATTCCGTTGAAATGCGCTAAAACAGAGCATTTCAGACAGAGGGTAAATACAGATATATTCAGATAGACAGTATGAGGAAAAATAATGTGTTTTTTCAACATTAAAGCATGTAAACATATTCTAGTAGAAACCCAAAATACAAGTATGTACCTGAAAATGTGCATGATATGTCCCCTTTAAATATGAAGCCAAAGTCAGGAGCCAGTTAGCTTAGCTTAGCGTAAAGATTGGAAACAGAAGGAAACAGCTAGCCTGGCTCTGTCCAAACTACACGGTAACAAAACCTTTCTATCAGCATCTCTAAAGCTCACTATATAGCAATATATCTCGTTATACCACACGTTTTTTTCTTGCTAAGCTGTCTATACTAAGCTAAGCTAACATAGCTGTAGCTTTATATTTAGCAGACAGGTATGAGTGAGGTATCAATCTTCTTATGTAACTCTCAACAAGAAAGCGAATAAGCGTATTTCCCAAAAACATTGAACTATTTCTTTAACACTTGACTCTGATTAGATCCGGGCCTGTTGCTATGGGCATCTCTCACTGAAAGCTACCATTAGAGACAACGCTATCGGGGACTGAGAGGGACACAGCTGGACGCTGACAGGCTCATTGTTTCAGCCATCAAATCCCTCATATGCCCTTGCAGACATCAGCACAGCAACCTCTATTGTTTGCTGGAAAAACTGCTTTTGATAAACAGCTGCCTAGACAACTGAAATTGATAGATGCACTGATGTAAACAAACAGGGATTCTTTGGTGAGGTGTCAGAGTCTGAGCTGAATATGCTGTTTGAGTTGTAGCAACAGACTTCAATTATCATAGTGATCGTATCTGTCATTTGCATTCCTGTGTACAGCATGAAGTAAGAACCAGATTAAGTGGTTTTGTGTACGTGTAAGTCCACACTACCCACACACTTGGTGGGTAGTGCAGTATCTGTACTGCACTACCCACCAAGCTGGCAGAACAAGCTTCTTGTCGTTCCGTCTGCATTGCGTAAGGCGCCAGTGAACTGTTGGCTTTGTGATTCATTAAACCCTGTATTCTGACAATGCTCTAGCCATGGGGTGAACTTTTGGCAGTCCAAAATCAATGCCACCTGATGTGAATCAAAGTACAGCGCAGTTTAGTGCTTGTCAGCTTTCCAGGGCACAGCAGCTCGTCACATAATGATTGTGATTAAATCTGATTGTGATTAATTTTATTTATTTATAGGCTGACTAATGCTGTGGTAGGTTTGAAGAAAGAATCAAGTAGCCAATATCAACTTAGAGGGTGACTAATGTCTGTGCACACATGATAAAAAAAACAAAAAACACACATTCTGTTGCTGGTTTCAACTGGTGGCAGTTTCTTGGCTCGGAGGTTAGTGAGTGAAGCCTTTTACAGCAGCAGACACAGACAGTGGATCTATATTGATTTGGTGAATCAGCATTAAGCCACGCCATCTACTTGCATTTGAATAATTGTTGTTTAAAGGGGCATGACACAGATTCTATGCATACAGATTAGTACGGCACTACTCATCCTATAAACACAGTTGTTTAATGGCTTTTGTAGCTTTTGTGGAGTCTGAAAAAATAACCCTAGAAAATTTGTGTTACAGTAGACTAT